>APFE030555390.1:49545-84081 GCA_000404065.3 Pinus taeda | reverse complement strand
TTTCCCACAACCATTTTAATCACTTCAATATTTTAAACTAAAATTTGGCACTCAGTGCCACTGAATTTCTAGTTGTAGCCATTTATTTTTAGCTCCTTGGTGCACATTATCATAGGCCAAAACCAAGGGCTGAAACCCAAGGTACTTGGCCCTGACCCATGCAAAATAGTTTCACTCAATGTTAAATATCCACTCACTTTTACAATTTGCCTAGGGACTCGATCAAGGTCAATGACGAAAAGGTCACTATGGGGCCACCCCAACTATCTAAACTTTAATGGGGTGGGGGGAGCATGGGTCATAGTTTGTTGTATGCGTAGTTAAAATATCCACTACCCTTATGAAGCATGAAAGGTGATCGTGTGTGACATTCAAACTCAATGATGACGAAGTCACTTTGGGGTCCCCTTGCTTATGTGAACTTTAATAGGGGGGTCTGAAGTTCTTTGTTATTTACTATTGTGTAATGTGGTCATCCCAACTAAAATTCCATGTCATCTATGCCAAAAAATCGGGACCTACCACATCATCTATGACATCATATGTGTTTATAATACCTAAAATGGTTATAATCATACCTACGATAAATAAATGTTTATTCTAGAATAATAATAATAAAAAATCGGGTTACAATTTTGATATTTTTTAGCAATGGAATTAAAGATAAAATATCCAGACTTTGAAAAACTATAAAATTCCAACAGTTCTTGGACATGTCATTAAAGATAAAATACCATATCTCAAATCCTGATATTTCCAACAATTTCCATCCATGTTGTTAAAGATAAATATCTTGTCTCTAAAAAACTCTAAAATTGTAATTGTTTTCAATCAGTGTTAAAGATAAAATATCATGATTTAGAAAAATATTAAAATCTTGACAAATTTTCAACAATGCAATTAAAACCAAAGTGTATGACTACAAAAAAATTCAAGTTTTCAAAATATTTCAAGCATGACATTATGGAAAAATTTTATGAACAAAAAATTTAAAAATCAACACCCAAGAGTAATTTATTTTTTAAATGTTAAATATATAGTGATTTTAAAATCTTTGCCTAAGACAACTCGATACATTGCAACAAAAATTTAAAAATCAACTATCAAATTGACATGCAGTGTAGGTAAACTCAACCCATTGTAATGAAAACTTAAAGGCGAACCATGAAATCGATACATTGTGGGGGCACACTCGATTCATTATAATGAAAATTTTAAAATCAACTATCAAATTGCACATAATGGGATCAGGTTGGTAGACGAACATCGACACAGACCCTATAGAAAAAAATAAAAATAAAAGCCAAAATAAAAAATAAAGTATAAAGAAATAAAAATGAAAAATACAAAAGAAAACAAAAATTCAAATATTGAAAAAAATGAAAACAATAGAAAAAACACAAAAAAATACAAAAGAAAATAAAAAATTTTAATATTATATAAATATTAAAAGCAGTTAAAAAAAACAACAAAAAAACTAATTAAAAGACACAAAATTCAAATATAGAAAAAAATAATAATAAACAATAAAAAAATAAAAAAGACAAAAAACCACTATAATAAAAAACAAATATAAAATTGTAAAAATAAAATAAATACTTATAAAAATAAAATATCATAAAATATTTAAAAAAAAAATAAAAAATATCATAAATAATTAAAAAAACAAAATAAATAGACTAATTTACCAAAAAAATTATTAATGAATCAAAATAAAAAACAATTTTTTTTTTTAAATATAAAAAATGATAGCTAGCCCCAAGAGTTAGCTCAATCGGTCAATCGAGTGCCTCGCCACTAAGAGGTCACAGGGTCGAATCTCGAAAGCTCTTAGGGTCAGGTCGGTAAATAGGTCGAGGGGTGTAACGCCCTTCGGGTGGGGTCCACCATAGCATTGAACAACCCTGGACGTAGCGGACCCACAAACCATGGGTATCCGTGAACCAGAAGTGATAATAGACAAAAAGAGAAAAGAAAAAAAGATAGATAGTAAAAAAAAAATTAAATTAAAGAAAAAAACACAATTATAAGATTATATAAAAAAAAACAATTAAACAATTAAAAATTAAAAAATTAAAATAAGAAAAATGCCAAAAAAAAAAAACGAATAAAAATAAAAGCAAAACAATTAAATTTTAATTAAGCGATTTTTTTTACTTTTTTCTAATTTTTTCTTAGATTTAAGAAAAATGAAAATTTAAATTGTTTTGGGTTTTGATTTTTTTTTGTTTAATTTAAAATATCTTTATTTTTTTTATTTTTTTAGTTTTTTTCTTTTGATTTAAATTTAAATTTTTGTTTTTTTGTTTTTTATATATAACTTTGTTTATTTATTTATTTATTATTATTATTATTATTATTTTATTAATAATATATAATTAGATGTGGTTGTATTTTATTTTTTTTAGCTTAAAAAAATCTATATAGCTTTTTTTCGTTTAATTTCAAATTTTGTGTTCTTTAAATTATTTGGTTTTCTTGAAATATTCTCTTTATTTTATTGTTTTTTTGTTTAATTTTTTTCTTTTTCTTTTACAATTTAATTTGGTTTTTTTTTTTAACATTTTTAATTGTGTTTTTTTGTTTATTATATATATTATATATATATATATATATATATAGTTTATATATTATTTATCTTTTTCATCATGTTTTTTAATTTTTTTTTAATGTTTTATTGCCAACATGAAAATCACAAACATTTAAAAAAAGTATCCACACTTAATACATTAGAAAATTTAAAGTGTAAGAATTAAGTCCTCTAAACAAAAAGGGTTGATGTTGCGTCAATGCTTTTCAAATCAAGGTGAAAATCACTAACGTTCTGAAAAAAATCTTCATACTTGATACATAATAAAATTTAAAGTACGAAAAGTATGCTCCAAAAAAAAATGTTTATTCTGAATCACCAATTTTCAAAATCAGATGATCTTTCGCAACCTCAAAAAAACAGGTCCTAGGTAATTTTCTTATTTGATCGGTAACTATGTTTTCCATGTGTCAGTAACCACTTAACAACCAAAAAGAGGCCAAATCCACCTACTACATGCCCACACCTCATTCTATTATGTCGTTAGTTTGCCACCTATTCCTGCCACATTATACCATTGTCCACTTTAGTTTGGTACTAGGAAATCTTGTATCTAGCTTCATTCAATGTACCTTTCCTATTATACCTCTGTGGGGCCTATATGCTTGGATGACCTTAAAGAGACAAAATTTCTTCAAAGTCGAGATTCATCTAGCTAATCCAATATTTGGATCATTTTAACCATTCCACAGTGTCATGCATCTGAGATGATTGGATGCCTAAATGCCTTAGTGTATCATGGATGAATCCATATAATATGAAATCCCCCACTAATCAGTAAATGCACCCCATATTTTGGCTAGGCATGGATGAGTCTAGATTATATGGCTATGTTGACACCTATTATACCTGCAAAACCGCATGCACTTTCAAGCAAGTTTTCTCATCATTCCCTAAGAGTTTGACTATGTTCCTTATAGCACCATAAATCTCTCTTAGACAACTATCAAACCAAACACTTTTTTGGTGTTTCTCAACAAGTTACTTACAAACAAAATGTCTTCAAAGATAGGATACGCAAATAGCAACCAAGTTATCATAATCTTAGCTCATTATTGATAGAAACAACTAAGACACCAATAACATCATAAGCATCATGCATGAATACTCAACAAGCTCTCTATTATCACCTAAAAAGTGATAACCTAATCATATTTTACTATCTTGATTGAAATACACCATGTGGTATGGGTTTCACACATTAAAGCCCACTTTCACCATAAAAATAATTTAGTGAACCACTTTTCTTAAATTATTTCCACTTAATTAACTTACCAACATGAAAATAACCAGAAATTCATTTAATTTCATGTTATTTTAATTCTAACCCATTTATTGTGAAAATAGTTAAAAATGTTTTCACCCAGTTTTACTGATTCCATAGGAATAATTAAACAAATCATTAGTTATTTATTATTCCGTAATAATATAAATGTTCTCCTTAGAAATGAATAATAAATTACTATTTAATAATTTCTTCTAACCCATTTTGACCTTATCAAATAGAAATATTAATAAAATCATTTTCATTTATTAATTATTTCACACACTTTCTTTAATTAACTTAAGTAATCATTATGTTTTGATTTAGTTAACCAACTAAATATGGCGTAGTCTAACTTATAGAAGAAATAACCTTTTTCACCGGAATCCGATGATACAATTTTAAACAAGAACGTAATTTTTTGTTGTTTAAAATACATTTTTGAATGCATAAATTGGTTTAGCATCCTGATAAATCTCTAAGGCACTATAATTCTATAGATTAAACAACTTAAACTCAAGTTTCTAAAAATTTCTACCAAATTTTTGTTAAAAATAACCAGAAAAATGTCGTGGAAAAAGGTACTTCGTCTATAAGTTAGACTACGCCAATAAATATTATTAACTATTTATTTAATATTTTCCCTCCCAAATGAATAAAATACTACTACATGGATTTTTCTAGTTTTTTTTAAATGCAAATATAAAGGAATTATTTAATATTGTGATCTAGAGTCTCTTTTTTTGTGTTGTTAGACTATCGAGGTCACCAATAGTAAAGGTGGAATTTTTGCCACATTCACTAAAAAATATACTACTAATAAATGGGAAGTATATTGTGTTAAAAAACTCAATATCCCTAGTGAATTCACTATTTTTTATTATTTTTCTGATCATTTCTATGTTTATTTTATTTTGTGGTATTTTTTTAAAAAATTCAATTTTCTATGTTTTTGTTGCTTGTCCATAGGGTCCCTATACCAACTACAAAGGAGGAAGTGAGATTTGGCACAAATATTATATAAGGAGCACATAAACCCAAACAATTTTTTTTGGGAATTATCTATGGTGACCAACATAGGTTTCAACCTATTATTTGCACTCCAATGCAGGAACATGTATGCTTTCTACCACAACCAGAAAAAATTATGTTTTGAAGTTTTTTGTTTAGTTTCATTTCTTTGACTTTATTAGGGGGTCTAGGTACTTACCCTTTTAGTCAACATTAGGCCTTGATCTCTTAAAATCTCCTAGATTTAGTAGGAAGGAAACAATGCCTTCAATTGTTTAATGTACACCTCCACCAAACAAAGAGGAGATTACTAAATTGGCAGTCTAGTGTTTAGGACCGAATACAATAATCACTAAAACAGACAAAGCCTATATATTCAGCCATCTTTTAGAGTTTGAAACAACCATTGTCCTCCCCTTTCACCTTTTGCTCCTTCTTTGATTAAATATTTTTTACGTCTTTATCACCAATTTCTTTTTTTTTTCCCTTGTTTACAACTAGGAATCCACCTTTTCTATACTATTATTTTTTGCATTAAATTGGTATATTAACTTCAGATCTAATCTTCTTTTCTTATTGATCCATTTTTCTTCATATATTTGTCTCTTGTTAACATTATTAGAGCCTCTTTGGAGCTTCTTATTAGCCTTTTTTCATTGGAGATAGAGTACTATCATTGAAGCCTATTTCACTCTTTTTTTAGTTGCATTTAGTTTTCAAATCAATATTTTACTTTCAATAGCATATTTTACATTTCATGAAAACTAGTATCATTATAGCCATTTGCGCACAATTCGCAACCTAAGTGAACATGAGTTTGGTTGACACTACCAAGCCAACACTCTAAGAGAATGATTAATTTAACTCACATAGATTTAGGCTCACTTGGGCACCATGGAAAAAAATATTATAGTTAAGCTAGGATTGGTGGGGGTAGGCATCCAAATAATTCTGACTAATCACTATGCATATGAGACATAGTTGGCTGAAAAACTAGGGAGCATCAAAAGCTAGTGCTGAGAAGAAACCCATGAAAGGGTAAGGCCTAGGCAAAGGATACTGTTGGTTCCCCTTAAGGCTCTCAACTCTTGGTTGGGAATATGGTTTTGCAGCTAATAGCCATAAGTTGATATTCACTTGCCCACACTAGATGGAGGTAATCATAGTTGCTTATATTTAGGATAAAACACCCTATAGGTGGTTGTTGTGGGAAGTAACCATACCTCTTCCTTACCTTTCTTAGCTTGGCATGTTGAAATTTGATGCTAGGTTGTGTAAAAGGCCATCAATAAATAGTCTAGGATTTGTTTAAGGTGTAGCTATTTTTTAGGCTAGGAATAGTTTTTGTTTTTTGTTTTGTTTTGTTTGTTTGTTTGTTTGTTTGTTTTGTTTTTTGTTTTTTTTTTATGAGATCGCTTGACTTAGAATAGAAGAAAACCATATTTAGAATATACTTTTCACCACTTCACATAGTGTTCTTCTTTTTCTCAATTTTTTTTATTTCACCATCCTTTTCCTCTAGCGTTTTTTGATCCATCCTTTTCTAGACACCATTGTGCCCTATACACGTCAATCATGGAGACTACGTGGTCTTCATCGTCAGTTTAAATTATGGCATACACTTACACTTGCTAGAAAAATCATGATATTACTCTCTAGTCAACCTTCAGACTCTAGCTTTTCATAGTTATCCAATTCATCCTAAGATTTTGAAACATCTTAACCCGGATTTTCTACCATGTTTGGTTACAATGCTGGTAGAAAAATTGGTCCCAATAAATGTACCAAGAATAAAGGAAATGTTAGTAGATTAGTCGATAACACTCAGGGTCCCCTTCCGGGGGTTAACACAAGAACCTCCCTTCCAGGAGTCAACGCTTTCTTCCCTATATGGATGGTTTAACTCTTCCTAAATTGAATAAGCTCATGAATGATCCTATCCATCATGATCCTAATTTCCCCCCATGCTGACTAAGCTTCCATTAAACATCCCCAAACTTGAAGGAAACTCTATAGAGTATCCCTTCCAATCACATAAGATCCTTCCATACGTGGTGTTCCTCCAACTCCATAATGGAGGATTCAATTCGTCTATGGCTACTTCAATGCACACTCACTATAACTACTTTGAAATAGTATGTAGACTAATCCCATGCCCCACACCAAGTCTTTGCAATGATTGTATATTCTTTCTTATCTTATTTTTAGTTACCTATCTATTATCATATTACAAGAACTTACCTATTTACCACCTATCGATAAACCTTTGCAACCCCTATTTTTAATCATGTTTAACAATGGTGTAGAAGGTGGAGCTTGTGTAAAGCTCCAAAATATAAAGACTAGTATTTTTGGACTAGTTCCTGAAATTATTACTTTCCCCAATTTCCAATGATGTTGCATCCACCTTTCCTTAAATTGAAGAAGAATGCATTCTAAAAGCTCTATAATTTAATCTAATCTACACCCATCGAGGTTAAGTTTACACCATTCTTCCTAACCTCTCTTTCCGTGGTGTTTTTTCTACACTGGGGGAATATCATTCCGCAAACACTGTGGTTGGATCAATCTCTTACCAGCATTATTCCCCAAATTCATAAGGACCTATGTGATATGTCCATCCTTAGGGGTGGGGCCCAGTACTATTTATGCTTATCCTCCCCTTGATCCTTCGAGTGTTTCTTCATGTAAAGTCATAAGTAATTTTTAGGCATATCCCCATTCCCATTAGTTGATTCCATGTCCAAATAGTACTCAACATAGTTACTAGAACATAAAATCTGTATGCATTTCCTAGTGCTCTAACCCCGATGGCACAACACATGAACCTCCCATGCCTTAATCACGTTTACCTCAACAACCACCACATCTAATGGGTATGTGTATGCTCAATAAAATGCTTCAAGTCCCCCTAATCAAAAGAAAATAACAAAGGGAAAGGAATAGGAATTAGTAAGCAAACCCAAGCAATGAAGGCCAACAAACTAATGTCGATTAGGGTTATTAGTCTACTAGCGCAACAAAACAACACACTAGCTAACCTAATCATAATAAGGCTCTTCACATGAATAAGTCTTGTGCATGTTCTAGTATTTATGATCATTATATGCATGACCGTTCCCACTCCCTCAAATGAAAAAAAGCATCAAAGGACAAAGAATCTACCTTTAGAGGGAAGAAACCTATGCCTAAATTTTCTCCTCCCTCTACATAGCTAATAGTGCTTAGGAATCTGTTTCCTACCCAATGATATGTGGTCATCCAAGGTGGACAAAATCCTTCATATCCACCCTCCCATTATCCTGGAAAAAGAATATATCAAATTTTGATGATGTATTGTGATAAAGTGAACCTTCAATCTCAGCCATGGCAATATGATCCACCTCCTAAGATGTAACCAAAAGTTACCACAAAGACTCCTTCGTCATCAAATGGTACCTTATAGATCATTCCACTTGAGGTGGAGGTTCCTCCAAATATCACCAAAGGACTACTACGTCAAAATTCTCCCTATTCTAGGGATGTCATAATCACAATATAATATATGACGTGGCATATTATCCTACTTCTATGTCAATTTTGGAAGTCCTCCAGTCATTTCTTGCACAATGAAAGAACCTACTCTGTACTTTTCGTTTTGTGAATCATTCATAAGATTGTATGATCATATTGGAGATTGACAAAGTAAATAATCCTAGTCTCCACCCATATGTTGCTTTCCATATACCACTTTCCATTAACAATGTTGTTGTACAATAGTGTGTCATTAATGATGGGGAATCCACTTGTGTGATGTCCTACCAAGTATTGGAGTGACTATGTTCACCAGGCCTTCTACAATCTACTATCACCCTTCTTGCATTTGATGGTCTCCCTTCTCAACTTGTAGGTCTATACCAAAATTTCCCAATTGCATTGGCTGACAAGGAAGTATTGATCGACATGGAGGTTATCGACATCCCTTTAAACCATAATGTATCGCTAGGACATAGTTTCATGTATGACATGAAGGAAATATGTTCATCTGTGCACCATACAATGAGCTTCCTCCATAATGGGAGTATTTTTACCATTGATTAATTGACTTACTATGATCCTCAACATAAGGCATCTCCTAGGATTGTCATTTTCTTAATTGATGGAAATGATATAGTACCTTATATTATTGACGTTAGCACTGAAGTCTATAAATATTCCTCTTTGCTTGGGGCATATTATGGCCCACCACCCGTTCTAAGTGAACCTAGCACTTCAAATATTTGCATGCTCTAAGGGTCATGGGTTTCCTAGTAGTACAATACCTCTTCTTAGTAGACAGCTCAATGAAAACTTGTTGCTCCATACTCAACTAATGTTTCAAGAGGAATCCATTCTACGCATCATATGTTTGATAATATACCTTTCCTTTATCCACTATTAGGAATAGTCACCACGAGAGTGATGGATATGCCGAGTTTGTTGATTCACACATTGGGAATTCTAGTTTCATACATGGATCATTCCTCCAATTCTTCTCCAACTTAGCTTAAACATTACTAGTATTTGACACAAATTCGATTAGTTCCCACCACCATTTCCATTGCTTCAGTTCCATTACAAACTCAACACGATTATTAATAGTAGTCATTTGAACATCTCGACATACAATCTTTAAATTTGAAAAAATGAAACACAAAATCAAAACCTTTCACTTCTGACTTCGAATTTCACATGCAATTCGTATTCGACAACTTAGGTAGTTAAAGAAATTTTGCTAAAAGAAACAATCATACCAATTATATGCTACTATGCTTTATAATGAAAAAGAACACATACAAAAACTAAAAACTAATAAATACTTCAAATAAACAAACACACAATCTTCTACTCCACAAAATCCTTCATTTACTTCCCATGTTCCTACAACGCTATCACAAATTGTTTCCTAACTTCATTTTCATTCAACAAAGTGCAAAAAAATGAAAAAATCAAATAAAAAATATCCAAATTCAAAAAAAAAAAAAAAATCCTACTCTCTCAAATTAGCACATGCCATACATTTATCATTGCTTTCCTAATCGCTCATATTTCTTATTTGTTTACAAAGAAAATTGTTTGTTATCTCGTTACCATTAGCCTTTTTGTTATTACTTTTATAGAATTTTTAAATTGGGACAAAAGAAACTGCCTTTTCTTGCATAAAACCAACAATTGTTTTGTTCCATAGCCTACTTTCCATTTGATGTGCATGCTTTACTCGCCTTTGCTCCTAATTCACTTACACCTATAACTTTGACAAAAATTTTCTTGTTTGAATAGCTATGCAAACCACCCAAGAGAATAGTGTACAAAAGGAACAACGATGACAACACTATGAGCTTAACAATGATATAATAAATGAACGATGTAATCTTCTCTACAACAATCAACAATCCAAACTTCCCTCTCAAGCGAACCCAAACCGAACTCCCATTCCTTCCCATATTCATCTCCCTCCTGTACCATCCACCCCTCCTCTTTTGTTTTCCTTTCCATGTCCACTCGCCAACCAATCATTTTGAAACCCTGATATTTCTTTAGGTTCCACCTTCCATGTACAACCATCCCCACATGTGGCTTCCTCTTCAACTTCCCAACCATTCCACAACAACTATCTTCATCATGCACATTGTCGCTTCCATGAAAGGATTGATGCACTTAACCCCATGCATGTTTTCTCCACTCGTCATGAAGCTTACCCATCAAGGAAAATGAAAAAACTTTCTGGTATCATTGTCTATTCCCATTTTTCCCTTGAGCAAACCCTCCATTGTTTCTCCTCCTCAAAAAACATGGACCAAGGAAACCAACCCCATGTCCTCTCTGTTGAGGTATAAAATGTGTCTTTTTAACTCCTAATTATCTTCACATTAGTTATCAATCTGGGCAAGACTTTCTATTTCAAGAGTGTATGTAGTTTGTGGAAATTATTTACTCAAGAGAAATTTTTCTAAATTGCAGTACAGTGCTCTCAAATACAAGAATAAATGGATATAGCTAGTGAAATCAAATTACAATTAAAAGAAAACTAAACTAAACATTCATTCAAGTATAAGTCATGAATACAGTAACAATGACTCGTTTCTCTTTTAATTGATTGATACTCTAAAAGTATTGTCTAATCTGCATAGTAGGGATCTCGGTTTGAGAGCGTAGACAACATTAGTCAATGCTCTTTACAGTGGAGAATATCAAGACAACACGCTAAACTAAATCACTAGATTGGAAATAGAATGCTGAACTCAAATGACTAAGTATGAAATCATGTTAAGCAGATACTGAAATAGGTAATTGAATAACAACTTAAACCAATACTTCTGCAACATGTAAAATAGAGTAATTACGTTAAATCTGGGAATGTGAAATAGCAAAGCGATGCGATAAATGTAAATCAAACCAAACCATCACATGATAGAAATCATAAAAGAATGATACAAGAACAACAAGTGAATCCACCAGGGTCGGGCCCTTAGCTACCAGTGAACACCGCCAGATTATTTCAGTATGAGAGAAGGAACAACAATTGTATTATATATTAATCATTTTCAAAATAATTACAGCCAGTTCGTACTCTGTTTCAAAAACGAGAGTTGATGATCAAAGTAAAAATACAAGAGTAATTTTTGAATCATCTCCACTCCCCGTTCTCTTTACAATCGCTGCCTTTTATAATGGCCAAATGATAAGAAGGGTAAAATAGTAACAATGATCCCTCAGGATCAAGAGATCCTGAGGTATTCGCGCAATCTTCCATCTTCAGTTAACTTTCTTCCTTGCGTTGATTCTGTGATCTCCTTTACTCTTATCCATAACTACACGTTCCATCCTTGGCTTGCTATCTGTATGTGGTTTCCTGGCTAGGGAACAATAGTTGTTCCATTCCGTCCTTTTCCTACATAAGGAGTGATAACAATTAGCTAAATCGTGATGATAGATAATTTCATTATTTTTACCATAATCCTTCGATATATTAACACTTTAGGGTGTAGAAGGGATATAAATAAAGAAAAGGATAATGAAATAAATAATATATGTATACCTTTTCCATGACTCAACATACTCCTCTGCTTACCCTTTTTCATGTCCTCATGAAAACCATATAGTTTGTATGCAGAGTAGTCAAGGAATAGGCTAGATAAGGATTGTCATGAAGTGGCTTGAACCCATGATTCTTGACCAAGGTTTGAAAAATGTGTTCGATCGGTCCTTCAAGTAATTCATATATAGCTTTATAGTCTTCTGCAAGGTACCAGACAATAAGACTATGAAATCGACATCCTAGCCAATATGGGCCTTCCCTCAAGATGAGGTTGCTATAAGTAACAAAGCGATCTGTGGCCAATTTAAAGTTTTTATAGTTAAATGGTTCTCTGTCCTACACATTATGATTGGAAACTTTTCATCTGAATCTAGCTGTTGCCAAGGAGTTGTCTTTGATAGAGAGAAAATTGTGTGCCCCTTGTTGGACAATTTCTTTGTGCATGGGCCCCAATACCTGGATTATTCCTTCCTTTCACATCAAACTTTTGTGTTTGGCCAGCATTTGCAGTGGGTTTTTTGGTTCACCCCTGACCGAAAGGTCCAACAATTTTCCTACCTCTGGAAAGTATTATGGGCTTTGAACCATTTCAACTAGTTAACAGCAAATGAAATGAAAGCTTGAAATTGTATATCGCCCACAAAAGAGATGGGATTCTTCTCCATTTCTTCTTCCAACACAAAATTATGCAAATAAAACTCACAGAGGAATCATTTAACTTTCACTCCATGGTGTTTACATCAATTTATGAAATCTTCCACAGTTTTCAATTCTATGGATTTCCCTGCCCTGACAGCCTTAATTTTTAACTGTAAATACGCTTCTACCAAAAATAAATCATAGTTCTTGGCAGGGGACCTGCATGCTAAAATAACTGTGTATAGGGAATAGAGAGTATCCCTTTGATGCATCACTGCCTCCAGTCTGTTCTTTATTTTCTCAGTTCTTTCCTCTACCCTACGACATTTCTCGAAGGCCTTGCTTTTTGATGCATTGATATCCTGCAATTTCCTCTGTAATTCCTGGTACCTTTGTTGGGGAACAATTTCTTCCTCAAGTCGTTCTATGGTCAGCCAAGCCTATGCTAGATTCTCTTGGAGATTTTTTATACCAGGATCACTACCTATAAAAATGTCTTTGTCTTGGATATCTATCTGGGTGTTCTTATTATGAGACTTAGGACCTGTAGTTTGAATACTCTTATAATGGGATGGAATGCTTAAAATCTACATTTTTTTATTATGGACAGTCAGTCTTTCTGTCTGGGTGGCCGCACTGTTGGAGGATATTGCCTCCGTTTGAACAACTACACTACAAAATTATACATTCTCTATTTCGGCAACCACTTCTGTAACTATTGCATGTTGTTCCTTATCAGTTTGAATCAATATGGGCTTGGTTTGAAATTTTGCATGGTTGCATGGCTGCATTCACCATTTTACCCCTTTTTAATGTCCTTATCTTTTGTTTGAGTTTTTTCACTAAATTTTGTAGCTTCTGTTGGTCCTTTCTCAACCTCTTAATTTTTCTTTTCTTCTTTTTGGGAGGAACAACTATTTCACTAACCATTTCTTCTCTTACCGAGCTCGGTTGCTCATTTGGGTTTTGTTCTCCAAGGGATGTGTCTTTACCTTGACTACTTTCTATTTCCTCCTTTGGCCCACATCTTCTGTGTTTAAATTGACCTGACTAGGTTATTTTGGAGGGGTATCCCTAGTTTGGTCCACCTCTTCTTGGGTGGCTTCTGCCCCTATTTCTGCTTCACCAATTATTTCTTCTTATATACTCTGATTGTGGGCAGAGTTTTCTTCCGATTGTGCTGTTTTAATATTGAGGTTAAGCGGACTTTCAGGTTGTATATATTCACTCACATTGGTCAAAATCCAGGCCAATTCAACATCATGAAGTAAATCTTGTGGTGGACTTGTGCTGGGAGTTAAGGGAAGCTCCGTTTTCATCCCTCTCTTCTTCACTAATATGCTCTGTTTCCTCCTCAAGTTCTGACTCTAATTTATCTCTTCCTTCCAGTTGTAAAGGTTGCTTATTTTTATGGCAATATAATTCTAAGGGTTGGCTGCTGCTACCCAGAAGGTTTTCAGCTATTTCCTAACTTGTCTCCACATATCGTCTGCGTTTTTGTGGTCTATTTACTGTGTTGGTGGTCCTTTTCCTTTTTGGGGCAGGTAAGGCTAAACCCCCCTCTATAGTAAACACTAATTCTTCTCAACTGGTTTGCTGATGGGCTAGATTGTCGCTTACTATCAACTTAGTTAAACAATGATGACTTACAACAGTCTCAATATGCCGGGATTTATTTATTCTTTGAGCAGCATCATGCAACAAGAATTTCAAATATGCAGAGATGTACCTTTCGCTTCGCACTTCTTCGCTAGGCTTGGAAGCAGTAGGAATTTTATTCAATAGTTTATTGAAACGTGAATTAAAATCTTTGATAGGTTCTTTTGACTGAGACCTAATGTTAGATAGGTCATTGATCAGTGTCGTCGTAGACCTATCATCACCGAACTTAGTCAAGAATTGTTCTTGGAAGATATCCCAACTAGTGATAGATCCAGATGGTAATGAGAATTACCATGATCCGCCTGCTCCTTGTAGAGTGTAGGGAAACAGTCAGACGACATCATATTCATTAGTAACTCCATTGAGATTTATGGATAACATAGAGTTGTTTATATGTTCTTCCACTAGCTTGACTACTTCAGGATTAAACTTAGGCAGCCATTTTTCAGGATGGGCCGGTATTTGACTCAAGGGTGCAGGCATTAAGACTGCCCCTGGGTTATTCCATGGGGGTTGGGCCATCACTGAACTACTAATAGAGAAAAGAGCAGAAGATGATCCCTACGGTTGGGAAGATGATGATATTATGATTCCAGATGTTTGAGAAGGAGAAGTGGAAGTTTCAGTGGACTGATGGACAATAATCTGAAGTGGAGGGGTGGATGGTTGACTTCGCAGTGGAGAGGTTGAGATGGATGATGATGACGAAAGAGTCTCGCTATCAGACCCTTTAGGTAATTTCCTTGCTCTCTTCCTTGTAGGCAGAGGTAACTCAGTTGGCTCAATACCAAAATTTTCGCTCTTTAATCTAGTGAGAGGATGAGCAGGGATTATATTGCGAAGTCAAACTGCCTTGAGATTTATCAAATCTTTGAGGTGATATAGAAAATTGCTGAATTTTATGGATCAAAGATTCAACTTCAGGAGGTTAAATAGTATATTTCTTTGAAACATCAAGGTTTGTGGCAGTGGCTATTGTTCTTTCGACTTCTTGCTCTGAATTTAAAGATTGTAAGTGCGATGGAGAAGTCGGGGGAGATGATGAGGGCGATTTACTCTCAGAATGGTATTTATATTTAGACATACTTGCCATTCACAGTTTGGGTCCCTCCTTCTAGCGCCAAATATGTGGAAGCCTCGAAAATTGGGTCTACAACAAGGGTGATATCCACCCGGTCTAGACCTTGCTTAGCAGCTTGTTTTCTGTTTGGTATAGTGGGTTCGACTAGGGATATGGGACTAGTTTCCCAATATATGTGTGTGTGTGTTGAGAATTGATATTTCCTTTCTAAAAGTTCCTAAGTGAAATTCTTTTATTCTAAATCTAATCTAATAACATGTAATTGTATTCTAATAAACAAAAATATCTAATTCTAAACTAGCCCAGGATGTGATTTTTTCGTTATGCGATCTAAAATGATTTCAAATAAAAATTGGTAATAAAGATCATTCAATTGCTATGAGAAAAGAATTCAAGGAATATAAACCACTTTGTATAAAAAGGTAGACGAAACAGTTTTGAAAAACATATCGCATAATAAACTACTCATGTATTAAGCATAGATAAATAGCTATCACCGTATAGAAGTGCCAAATGATAACTCAAGCATTCACGCGTTCATACATAAATAATTGAACATGAATATCACTTTAACACATAGGAAGAAATAACTAAGAGATAAAAGTACCATTTATAACTAGTTCTACTCATGAGCTTCAAGCAATAATGATTTATCTCTTCTTAATCCAACATCCACTAAGAGTACAAAAGTGCACTATCAGTAGCAGATATTAAATGAAAATATCAATAAATCCTATTCCATTCATTCATCAAAACCTTCTTGGAGGGTGCAAAAGTGCATGTTCTGAAGACAAGTTTTTGACAAATTTCAAAACCCTTCTCTAAATGCATGAGAAGGGTTTAAATACTACTAACTAAATCTAAAAATAGTTTATTACAAAAATGTAGGATGCGGTTTAAATGACCGTCCTCATTTTAGGCAAAAATAAAGAAAAATTAACACTAAAACTGAATCTAAAACTAACTATCTGTGTATCTGTTCCTTGAAATCTCACGTGTTCAGCATCTTCTTGAGGAGAGTTGGCTGGCCGACTTCTGACTTTAGCTGTGCTGCAAAAAGGAAATCAGCAAGAGCTGGCATCATCTTCTCGGCAAAATTAATGATGCATTTGAGAGTCATTCACTCGCTGTATGGTTTTACTAGATACACCCAGTAAGAATCCCAATTCAACTTAGTTAATCTTTTGATTGATTCTGCCTTTTCTTGAGCCTTCTGCCTCCAACCTGTCTGCAGATGTTGTACTTTCGGTAGATATCCTGGAGTGGTCTCTGAGATTAGATTTGCCGTGTGTAAATTTTCATTGATGCAGTCAATGACATTGTTTGCTGCTATGGCTGCTTCTTCTGCCGCTTATTCTACTTTCCTGATCTATGCATCCCATTTGTTAAAGACAATCTCTTTGTGAGTGTCATTGATTATTGGTGCGCCTACCATTTTCCCTTCCTCTGTTTCTTGCGAAGCCAAATATTCAATGACTCTTTTATCATTTAAATCGTAATCATGTCACAGGTCCATGACTTGATTAGTAATTTTATCGCTTATTTCACAATAAGAGCTCCACTGTGATATTCTTTGGCACAATGCTTCTTGTATCTGCAGTAGTTGATTATTTAAGGAAATGGATTTTGTGACAAATTATATAAGCTTAGGATCATCCTTGTGCATCTCTTGCATAACTTGTAACTATTTTTCTCTTTCAGCCAAATTGTTCTGGTATCCTATTTGCATTTGTTGAAAGTCCTGCTATAATCTTTCAAGTTATTTCTGTGCCTCGCTGTTGGCATTGGCTTGTTGTAGTTGCTGTTGCAAAACCTATATTTGATCTTCTTTATCTTTCAGTATTTGCTGTACTTCAGATGCTTTATGAATGGTCACAGAGGCATATGCTCCGGCGATCTAAGATAATTTAGTGAGATTTTCAGTGGGATTGGTGGTAAGATCTTGCCATAGGATGTCTAATTGCTCTGCATCATGAGAGAGCATGCTTTCCAATTTCCTTTTCTTTCTTTGTCTTCTCAGCACAGCATTATGCTATGGGCTATAAAATACATCAAGAGGAGGAATTTCCTCTACTTTGAGAATAAGTTCAGAGGATGGGGTAATGGGAATATGTTCCATTTCTGGGACATTGCTAAGTGTTCCCATGACTATATCCTTCATTGTCTGCACATTACTCTCAGGTGTCTTTGTGCTCTGTCCTTCAATATTGATTAAATCATTGAATGTCTCCCATTCTTTATCTAGCTCAGTTCTAGCTGATGGTGGCTAGATGATGAGAGGGGGAGGATATAGCTATGGATAGGTCAAAGCTTGTTGCTGTGGGAGCTCCTTTGACTGGGCAGTATCGCTTACTAACCCTTCACTTTTATTGTGGTCACTTTCAGACCTCTTGCAGTGTTCTGACGTCTCTTTTCTGGACTTAGATTTAGATCTTTCTGTGCCTGAACTTCCACTAAGACTGACATTGGGAGTTCGTTCCCTTACGGGTTCCAAGTGTAATTTATCCAAAGGGATATTAGCTAACCTCCTTTCTCTGTATATTTTGAACTCTTGAAATTCTGCTGGAAGAAGTCGCATTTGGGCTGAATGCAAAACTTCTTTAAGCGTGTTTTTCTATTGGAACATATCATCAAAAATATCATCTTCTTTAGAAAACACCTTTATTTTGACTGCAGTAGTGAAATTTTTAACAATATCAGCAGGGTAGAACGGTCTTCTTCGAAATTTGAACAACTGTAGACATGTCATGTTGTTTACTTCTTTGAATGCATGGCCTACATCAAATAGTGAAAAGGCCCCACAGGACACAGGAAATTGCGGCCAAATGGACTTCTTATTGTCCTTCAAATATTTAGCCACACTTCCATCTCCGCAGGTCTGATAAGAAATTTCTCGTGCCAGTATTTTTTCAGGAACATATAAAGGTAAGACATGAGGGGAAGCAATACTTTCGAATACCCTGACATATGTAAAAAGTTCTTCTCCAAACCATCTCGCAACAGGGAGTATATCGACCTCCTCTTTGAGAGAAAATCTTAGAGCATCTCTATCGTACAACATTTTGTACAAAGGTAACATGATTCCATGACAAATCTTGTAGAAATACGAAGCGAACTTTGAATCCCACAATTTTTTGTGATACATATGAATAGGTGAGGGATCTTGATTCGTCCATTTCCAACCCATTAAAGGAAACTTGGAAATATAATAGATTGAATCCATTACATATGCAGATAAGTAGAAAGGGGGACAAATTCTCTGAGAAATAGTTCTTATAGACCGTTAATTAAAAATGGTTGTGGCTAAATTGTCAGACAATATTTTTGCCCAATCTACAATAGTGGCATTAATGGTGGCATCTAATAATTGTAGCCATTCAGACAAAAATTTGCTAATGTCTAGCCTCGCAAAAAGTCTACAAAGCATAGCAGCAGCAAAGCAATACGGGGAGGTGAGGGAACTGATACTATACATACCATGCTTATCCTTTTTTAGTGGTTCATCCCTTCTTGACCAATCCTTGGTGCATTCTACCAAATCTTCATTCTCTTTAGCGAACTTATCCATGAATTGTTTGTTATAAGTCACCTGTGGCTTTGGTAGATGATACATGAGCCTCAAATCTTGTGTAGTGAATGAGCCAATGGGTCCTTGACCCTAAGTTTTAAATTGTCTATTTGTGATGTGGGCGTTATCCAGTACCCATTTAACCATGTCCGTGTATGGAAGAATTCTGGGCCTCGCCGTTATTCGATGCAAGAATGAGCAAGCTAGCTTTGTAATACACGCCTCAGAAGATCCATGTGAATCTGCAATCATTGTAACCTCCATCACTTTGGGATTTTCTTCCTCAAGTAGACTATACATGCCTTCCCAAGTAGTAATACCAGCATCTTTGTTACAGGCGGTGTCTGTATATAAGGACATCATTTCTTTGTCTTCTGAGCTCAGAGTTTTCCCCTTTTTTCCCATAATATCCTGAACACTGCTATTTATAGTTGTCTGCTCTTTGTTCCTCTAGTTTACAAATGAGATGAGAATGATGATAAGAAAAAGGTGATGAGAAAGCTTTAAATGCCAAAAACATATAAAATATATCACCTTATGTGAAATAGCTCTTCGATCAAATCAGAATCTATGCTTCATTAATGATTTCCAACTATCTCATTGATTAACATTGACACGCATAACCAGGTCTTAGTTTATGGAAAAATCTTTTTCGAACCATGAGCCCTAAAGATCTGCAATAATGTGATTTGCAATTTGCTTCGCAATATCGCAGATCGCAGTATCGCAGATCGCAATATCGCGAAATCACAGATCGTTGGTTCGTAGCGTATGACAATCATCCATTCATGTGCTTTTAGTAAAATGTGATTTACGATATGCGCCATCACATATCGGTGCTTTGAGGTCTTTGAGCATAATTTGTGTTTGAGGCATGCGATGCGATGAATTTTTTTAGTGCGTAGTTTCGCATCATGATTTCACAATCTTAGAATTCCACTTGTAGGGAGGTATCCATTACCCATTTTGCAATGCGATGTTTCTTTAGGAATGATTTTATCCTAACTTATCATAAAACTTAAGCTTTTTGGATTTCTCAGGGGTATTCTCCTAAGTTTATGATAGTAGTTTTCATTAAAAAGGAAATACAAACATTAATTGGTTTTTTTGAATATTTAATAAGGGTCCCCTCTTATTTAGTATTAATGATAAAACTAAATAAGAAGGGGGGTTGTTGCTGGCCACAACACAACACTAAAAAGAAAATATAATTGAGTGAAAAAAGTGGAAGCAACATCACAAGAAAAACCCAATATGGTATGATGTCCTCTTGAAGAAACCACCCATGTCAAATGTGAGGAATATCAAGAGAGGATGGATGTAGAAAAACCCCTAAATCTTGTAGAAATGGTGAGGATCCTAAAGTAGAAACACTCATAAATCTTGCAGAAATAGTGAGGATCCTAAAAGAAATACTCTAAAGCTACATGATAGATAATGAAAGGATAATCCAAGAGAGAGAAAGACAGTTAGAATTGAATGCATTGTTGCTAGAAAATCTATCTGAAATTCAAAAGAAATTGCAACAAAGACCTATTGATACCAATGATTAATTTCAAAGATAAAGATTCGTTGAGAGGTTAATAAACACATATTATCTACAAATAAAGTGAGGAAAATCACCTCCATAAAAATACACCATGCTAAAAGGATAGATACATCTAGTAACAAATCATTATTTGATTCGTCTAAGGTTGGGATAGTCAATTCATATGAGTTTCTTGGAAAGGGTTCCAAGAGTGAATTACATAAGAAAAATAAAAATAAGCATTAATGAACTATGTTGCATGTATATTTCAAAAAGGCCAAGCCACCCACCTTCTATGGTGAATAAAGAAATGCAAAAAGACAAATGTTTGATTATTGAGATTAACGGAATACTTTCTTGTTTATGAACATTAGAGGAATATGAATGTCATAGTGAAAACATTCCACATAACTAGAAGGGCTTCCATACAGTGGGAAGACACATCATAGAATGACTTTGTGAGAGGAATATCACTTGGAAGAAATTTCCTATAAGTTTTGGAATTACTGTCACTATGTGCCATATATTAGGGATAAGAAAGTGAAAATTAAACATTTTCTCATTGAACTATCTCAGTCCTACCAAGATCATATAAAATTTGATGAGTTCAAGGTTATAGATGATATGAAAAAAAATTCCAAGTACTATTATCAATAATATAGGAGTAAAATATATTTGTAGAAGCCATGGAAGAAGAAATGCAAAACTTTCTTGAAAGAGAATAGATTCAAATCACATTAATGCAAGAATTTAAGAAAGGGTACCAAGATGAATTGCTTAGACAAGATAAAATTATAATAGAATCTGAATTACCCTATGCAAAGTGGGTCTTCACTTATATAAAGCTCAAAGTAAAATGCATATTGGATTTTAATCACAATAGAAAGATATAAGTGTGAAAAATTACTAGATAGTTACTTGCAAAATAAGAAAAAAGAGAGAAAAAAGCACTAAGAAATTGACTAATGATCGAGAGATACAATTCAAATTTCTAGTAAAATATAATAATATATTATTGATTAACATGAATGCTTATATAGACTCTGCTAGAGGCCAATTAATTCAAAATAGGTTGGGTTTCCATGTGCATGCACTTAGTATAATTCAAAAGTACTTTCCCTAGTTGGAAAACACGTTAAATTATACTCACAAACCCAAAATTAGAAAAATATCCTAAACATGGAGTGAATGAAAATTAGTGGAGTTACAAATCATCTATAACTAAATAAAAACTCTCACATGCATAATACTAAATAGTTAAATTTTGTTTAACTCCAAAATCGGACTAAAATTTAACTAAGGGGAGTAGAGAGAAAAAATGACCACTAACTAATACAAAGTAGCCACTAAGTGCATACTCACTCTAGGAATTGCCTGAGGTAGCATTAATTTATGGATTGGAATTACCCATTTCATCCTACAACTAATTTCAAGTCATGGCCACATGTAATCAACACTCAGTAAAAATAGAAACCTACAAAATAGTAAATTTTCGAAATGATATGGAATGTGTAGTATTTAATTAAAAGTGACAATATGTTTCCATAATAATATATGGAATAAGGTATAATTATGACCAAATTATAGGTCCTAATGAACTAGTCAGTACAATGTACCCAACATGCCCTTAAATCCCAAGTAGGGAGTATCCTAGTGGATGAGTAGTAGGGAGTATGCTAGGGAGTATACAAATTATTTAAATAAATTTTCATCAGTTTATATTAAACTATGAAATCAACATTTGAAAAGCAATGCATATTAAGCATGCATTGAAACTATGAATTGAAGTCCAATGAATTATTATGGTAGATGAAGCGATATGGTGTGCTGCCTTAGAAGAGCACCAATATGCAATAAAGAACCCTGCAATATGCTAGGAAAATGAAAAGACATAAAATAATGGAGAGTACTGGTGGCAAAGAGGGTAGAAAAACCTAGAATTATGTTTAACCATCCAATATAGTTAACCACCCATGGAATAAGTGAATTCCAATGAATGTTAATGCACTGAATGCCCATGACATCTAGTCTCATCAATTCATGAGTAAATGTTGCTGTGGGAATAAACCAATCCACTCGTCAAGCCTTTGTGAACCATGCCGAGTCATTTTACATAACATATAAAGGTTTCACGACCTCTATGGTAGGTTATGGTCATACGTGGATGCATAGGTTACAAATTTATCTCATGACCTAACCCATAATGTCAATTTCATGCCTCATACTTCTCAAAGACCCGAGCTACAAATATCATGGCTTGTTATTATACCTATGCGCAAATTTGTGGATATTTGAGATGTTTAGAGGAGAATCAATCATATTTCCATAACACCCCTCTAGAACCAAGGATTAAAATGCCACAATTTATATTGGGAAGTGTACCCATGAACTTGGGGATAATAATGGGCACTAGATTAAGGAAACTTATATAGGCAATGCTAGAGCTAGGACCATTCCCTATATTGTTGAGAAAGAAAATTTCGATATTATATGTGATTTTATCTTGCTGGTAAAAGCAAGTTGTGTGTGATATTGACCTATTTCATGCTAAAGAATTGAGTCTAGTGCCAAACAGATGATCACATATCCAAGCAAAGATCATCCCAGTGCATCTCCTAGAATGGTAGATATCAAGTGACACAATGTGGCCATTTATTGCACAGAAGTTGAATTATATAGCAATTGGCCAATGGGGAGTGCATTTTCATAAAAGGATGACCTCATTTCTCAAAACACACCCAAAGGAACTAGGATTGTTACAATGTTTTATTTTGGATTAGGGTGCAACACTATCATGTTATAAGACACAATTGCATATAAAATGTTATACTCCATTATTAATCTAAATTGTGATGCAAATTTACAACTAATGATTGAATTTTTTTGCATTACAACACTAAAAAGAAAATACAATCAAGTGAAAAAAGTGGAAGCAACATCACAAGAAAAACCCAATATGGTATGATGTCTTCTTGAAGAAACCACACATGTCAAATGTGAGGAATATCAAGAGAGGATGAATGTAGAAAAACCCATAAATCTTGCAGAAATGGTGAGGATCCTAAAGTAGAAACACTCCTAAATCTTGTAGAAATAGTGAGGATCCTAAAAGAAATACTCTAAAGCTACATGATAGATAATGAAAGGATAATCCAAGAGAGAGAAAGACAGTTAGAATTGAATGCATTATTGCTAGAAAATCTATCTGAAATTCAGAAGCAATTGCAACAAAGACCTAATGATACCAATGATTAATTTCAAAGATAAAGATTCATTGAGAGGTTAAAAAACACATATTATCTACAAATAAAATAAGCAAAATCACCTCCATAAAAATACACCATGCTAAAGAGGATAGATACATCTAGTAACAAATCATTATTTGATTCGTCTAAGGTTGGGATAGTCAATTCATATGAGATTCTTGGAAATGGTTCCAAGAGTGAATTACATAAGAAAAATAAAAATAAGCATTTTTGAACAAAACTTCCTTAAAGGAGAATAGATTCAAATCATAATAATGCAAGAATTTAGGAAATGGTACGAAGATGAGTTGCTTAGCCAAGATAAAACTATAATAGAATCTGAATTACCCTATGCAAAGTTGATCTACACTTATATAAATCTCAAAGTAAAATGCATATTGGATTTTAATCACAATAGAAAGATATAAGTGTGAAAAAATACGAGATAATTACTTGCAAAACAAGAAATAAGAGAGAATAAAACCACTAAGAAATTGACTAATGAATGAGAGAGACAATTCAAATTTCTAATAAAATCTATTAATATGTTATTGATGAACATGAATGAAAAATATAGACTCTGCTAGAGACCAATTAATTCAAATTAGGTTGGGGTTCCATGTTCATGTACTTAGTCTAATTCAAAAGTACTTTCCCTAGTTGGAAACATGTTAAATTATACTCACAAACCCAAATATACCATGAACATAATCCTAATGCCTACATCTATACCATGAAAATAATCCCAATTCCTACAAGTATACCAATGCCTACAGCTACGCAAGGAAAATAATACCAATGCTAACAACTTTGCAAGGAAAAAACATCAAATTTAAAGGAAAATACTTGTGGAAAATAAACCCTCTACTGTCTTCCTTGAAACTTCTAGCTCAGCTTCCAGCACCTTTGCAAAATAACAATGAAAGCCCTAGCATTTAGAAACTAAAACAATTTGGTGCTAAAATGATTTTCGACCTCTACACCAAAAAAGTTTTTGTGGTTTCAACTGTCTTGTTTCCATTTTAAGATGGCCTAGCCCGTTGTTTCTTGTTGTTTCCCACTCAGTCACTGCCCATGTCTCCCACTTTTCCTAAGAATGAGGGTCTTAATATCTATCTCCCGCCATGCATGAATAAACAAGTATGTGCTCTACTACCTGAATGCTAGTAAGGGGTATAACTGTTGGGCCTCATGCCCTTAATGACAATCATAGAAACCCTAGTCTCGTGGCTCTCAAACATTGGTGTTTGTCCCTCCATGTTCTCGACAAACCCTCCATTGCAATGGGGCAAACGAGGCCCTCCTTCTGTGCATAGATCATGATACTCCTAAGAAAGGCCACCGCCATCCCCTCTGCATATTTATAAAACCTTAGAATACTGCAGAGAGGGAACTCATTCCGATACAGGGTTAGCATCACTACACTCCAGGAGAATATTATGCAAAATAAACATAAATTATTTTTCAATGGTAGATCAATCTTTTGTGTGTGAGAGAGCATTCCTTGTGCAAGGGGCCAAATTGTTAAGTTTGGGGAATTGGTCATTGCTGCCCCTAGAAGTTTTCTTGAACCAACACCATTAGACCATTAGGATGGATGAATCCAGACTCTGCATATTTAAACAAGGAACTTTAAATTTCTTCCTCGACCTCCTGAAAGACAAGAATTTGGGAGGAAGTGCAGCAAGCGCAAAATGAATTATTTACAATAGCTACCTTTGAAATACGTTCAGTAGAATAATCAAGGTTAAAGTAGAAGCAAAGGTGTTGGTTCATTGTAGTGTGGAGGAAGGTTTGGTTGATGAAGATGCAACACCATTTTCTGGTGGATTCCTAATGGAAAGCCATGGCAAGAATCAGGTAGAGAATGGAGTAGTTCCGCCAGGCCCACCGCTGGATTCTGTTCCTTCAATTCTTGCCAAAGAGTCCAATTTATCGTGTTGTCTGGAGAATACCTCTGGAACAAATCGAGGCCATTATCTAGCCATCTCTTAGCACAACAGAAACAAAGTGACATTGGTGTTACACTATCACCATCTCCGTGAATGTGAAAACATTTCTCAAGCTTTTTCATTCCTCTATTCCTTGAAACCCTCTCTGTTCCTTGAAACCCTCTATATTCCTAAATATACTTATGAATACAAATTGGCAAAACCAAAGTAATTAAGGTATCAAACCAATGAGTTATGTTCTTATGTATATATATTGCAAAACTAAGTCAATACTACCTAATTTAACTAACATTTATTTTCAAATAATCAAGGTATCAAAACCAATGAGTTATGATGATATCTATGTGAATCGTAAAAGCAAGTCAATACTACCCAATTTAGCTAGCACTATAAATATTATTCAAAGACACAATGATACGCATTAAAATTTTGTTGAATACATCTAGTTACTTGTCATGTCTTCACTGCTAAGTTTTGGTACAATTATAGAGTATCACATTGTGATGTAAATGTAGTCTAAATTAAATTTTTTAAATTACACCATCTATTACTATATCCACTAAACATAATACAATGACCACAAGGTACCACTACTCATACTAACATGACAAATAATTGAACTATCACTATAACAAATAGATTTTCACTACCATGGACATAGATAAATTAGGGATTTCCTTTTCACATGTTTAAAAAAATATATAGATATAGTTTCCCATTGTTACTTATATCACACTACTTATGACAACACTTAATTTAACACAATCTCCCCTTCACAATAAGGACATGATTATTCAAGCAACCTAATTTAATAATATAAAAGAGAAACACATTTATTATATTGGGACAAAAATACTAACCTTGGATCTATCAAGGGAAGAATGGGGTCATATTACTATAAGTGAAAACCTCTTTTACAATGTGAACTTTTGAGTACATTTTTGCATCATATTTATCATATCAGCACTTATAGATCTATGTGAGTTCTCTTAAACAATTTTATCTTAATTGTTTTAAAACTAACATCGGACATTAATTCAAGCTAACTGTTCACTTTCTAAGGCAAAGAATATGTCAGCTTGGCAATTACCTTCATTATAACTTAATATTAAATACTATTATTAATTTTCTATTAATATGAATGCTTCTAATATTTAATATATTGTTAAGTAGATTACCCATCAACTAATTAGTGAAGTATCTAATATTGGATGAGAGAGTTGTAAGGCTAAAATTTTGGCTACCACAAGTTAAATTTAATGTTTGTATCATGTCATGCAAAATTAGATTTCACACCTCTCCAGGAATCAATCGAAATAATTTACACATGCAAATAAAAGGCATTCAATAGATGGTTAAATTAGTGGTTGGGAGGAGTTCATTGTCAGAAATGTCCAAGGGTTTCCAAACTAGAGAAACAAGGGCATGTGTTTGATTTATGGGCTAACGTCTGAAAAATTTCTACAAGAAGAGGAGTTTTTGGGAGTCCTTATGGCAAGGGCTTGCACCTCTTCCTTTATTTCTTAAAGTAGGCTTGAAATAAGTGATTATAGATATATGATACATATAATATGCAAACCACTCACAACACAACAATATTGAACATTTGCATAAGACATAACTTAATTTATTTTCAATATATTTTTTCTTTAAAAAAGGAAATATATGCTACCAAGATGCAATACAATTATTCACCAACATTGGGCACCAAACAAATGAATTGGACCATGGATGTTATGTATGATGACAATCATCCACAATAAATTATGATTATTACCCACTCGGACAACCCTCATTTATGGTCACTCATTGAACATGATCATGAAATTTGAGATCACTGGACATGGTTAACATGCTTTGGTTAACACGATCTAGTATGGTGTGAGGGTCTTGCCCTCAATGCCAGCTTTCCAACACCCTTTACAACAACATTGCTTCATGAAAGGCATTTTGACATTGCTTCATAATTTTGCCTTTGTATATGAGAAAGAAAATAAATGTTACTTCTCCCTTATCCAATATAATGCTCTTAATTACAAATTGAACAATGTATCATGACATTGCCTTTCTCTCTTCATGTGAACTTGCTCAATTAGCATCTAGATACCTTGTGAGATAAAACTCAATTTATGTATTGTATTTGGTATTGTGTCAATTATTCATTTTTGTATGTCTTAATATTGTGTTAATGGCCTTCTAATGCATGGTCAATCTTGAATTTAAATTTTGACATGGAAAATCCCAATTTTGCAATTTTGGCAATCAAAGGCACAATGCAAGGACAACATGTATCCATCTTGGAGGACAGTAGGGAAACCCAAAATTTTATTGATGCACAGTTGGTGGAGTCTAGAGGCATTCATAGATTGATATATATCCTGAACAACGTGGGTGAGAGAGGATGCCCATGGTTCACCTCAGTTGTCTTCTTGATTGTTGGTTAGATATGTTGAGGATATGTTTGATGGTTTGATATTGAAGTCAAAATCCTCCCTTAACCCTTTAGCCAAAAATATGTCTCCTCAAGTATCTCCAATAATATCCTATGAAGAGTCATAATACTTAACTTGGAATTATGGCCCACCATGATCATCTAATAATTAATTGAAATAGCAGTAGACCCCAATTTAGGGATTGGGTGGATCATATGGTGGGACTATGCTAGTGGGAACCCTAAATAAATGACTTGAAACCCCCTTGATTTTCTACCTTGATGGCATCCATCTCCCAAATTTCTTGTTGGATACACAAGTCCTGAAAGCATGACAAGGAAGATGGGAGGAAGTTGACAAGGACATTAGGTTGTCGTAGAACATCATAAAGTGAATCCACATGGATGAACATGGAATGGGAATTAAGGTCATAAAGTCATAAAGGTCACAAAGGTGCATCAAAATATTTTTGGAGTGTCCCAAAGGGAAATATACAATTCTTGTCTCCTCTAAAATAAAATATACATTTATTGTGGTGATAGTATCCACAAGATTCTTAGAACTAGTGGTATAGTGTTTGGGAATGAATGAATAAGCAAGAAACCATAAGCAAGAAAAGGGGTAAAGTATCTAACAAATATGCTTAGAGTACGTATCAAAATCCCCATCCTTGAATGAAATGGTGGTTTACACAGGGCTCATAAGAGAATATGGGATGGAGGGTAGATTGGCATGGTCATAAAATGAGAGAAGGGTTTTATCTACTAAAGGAATATGGGATGGACGTTATGTCTAAGTTTAGGGAGGCTTTTAGATTTTTTGACAAGGATGGAGGTGGATGTATCACAACAAAGGAGCTCAGGACAATAATGCATTCTTTAGATTGAAACCCCAATGCATATTGGAAGTGATCCAAATGTTTTATATTCAATAATCAAGTCTTGAAAACAATCAACCACAAAAGAGTAGTTATAATATGCCTATAAATGCAACATATTAAATACACCATTCCAAAATGACTTTTCTAAGGAGAATCAAAGAAATAGATGAGTATAGCTATCCATCACCTCCATACATAGTAAACAACAACCGGGCCCACTCTGTCCTTTATGACACATTGTCTCATGCCAAGATGAAGCCAAAAATATACATTTATTGATATTCTTAAGCAAAGCGAAAATATGAAGCCAATATATAGAGATTCTTTGAAGGACTGCTCGAACTAGAGTCAACTTGCCTATTAGGGAGAGCCACCTCTATGCCCATGATAAAAGTTTACAATGGATTCTCTCTATAAGTCAACTCCAATCCTTAATTTTATAACAATTAGGTTGGAGCATAAATATAAGATTTTAAAAATCTGCATCCAATGCAGTGGAGATAACACCAAAAATATGATAAATCTCCAATACCAATGCATCATCTCGGTAAGAAGAAATCATAGGAGTTTCATTATTATTCATAAGGAGTGTAGAAACCAATCAAAAGAGGTCAATCTACCAAATAGTAACACATCATCGACAAATATCGAAGAAGTAACTATGACTTGTCTACCTACACAATTACATTTAATCCATCTACCTCCACACCTACAACCAAAATTACTTCCCTTGTGAATTTTGTGACTAATTCTTCCACAATCCAATATTTTATCCTCAATGTCTTCTTCTCACAAAAGTTGTCATAGATGCTTTGAAGTAGGGATATTGTCTACTAACAAATATTCTATAATTTGCCTCCACCATCCTTGTAGAAATTATGGTGTAGAGTTGTAACTACTTATGAAGTTTTAATCAAAATCACCAGACACAAACCTGATCTATTGCTCTCTCGAAGTTAATTCACAATTTAGAACAAAAATTTCATACATGCAATAAGAAATAACACACTTGCACACATAAATTTTCCCGAGGAAAGAAATATGCTAAAAAACCCAATCTCTGCTTGCATTAATATGATGAATAGAAATGTATTGCAATTTATTTTCTCAACTAAGCACAACCTACAAGTGAATAACTTGTCTCTCATCTCACTAAGAAACTATACCTAGACTTAGTAAATTTCTACCTCTGTTTGAGCCCATATTTCCTTGCACAATTCCTTGAGAAATTAGGCCCCTATTATTTAGGAATTTTTACAAAATGGATTGTGAAATTCCCAAGGTTGATCATGTGACTACATGCAACACCTATACACTCAAGGCTAGTCCACAATTAATGTTACATTGCCTTGTAATCTCCACCATAGTTTGGTAACTTGAATTCTCCATGCACTAGATATTTTGGGTTGATTGATCAATTAACTGGATGATCACTGAGTTTGACTACAGTCCCACTGCACAATTTGCCTTCCACTAGTATGGGCTCTGAAGTGTTCCATGATAATTTCCTATTCCTGGGGCTTGGTTTTCAAGGCAAAGTCCAATGTTCACTCTAGACTAACTATGATCATCAATAACCACTTGGTGAATGCTAGTAGTCAACCAGTAAACCAACCACACAAGAATTTCAAATTGAATAGATCAAAATGAAAATTATGTTAATGCAAGAGTTTAATAAGAACTTGAATTTGGTTACTCGTGCCTACTAGGGAGATATTTTCATTAAAGGAAATCATAACACAGGAAACAACACAAAAAAGTATAAGTGGTTTGAACGATGATGTTACCAAATATGTAAGTGAAGGACTCAGAAATTTATAATGATCATGGGAATGATAGATCTTGAACACAACATGATGATGTTGTTGGGGAGGGATATATCATTGTGGAGGGATGGATTCAGTTTCTAAAAGGGTCTCAGCTCAATATACGCAGTTGGACAGATTTTTTATCTCATATACATTAAGATTGGTTAAATTCAACTTATTAGGTTCATGAGGGTAGGAGAGGGAGGCAAAATAGAGATGGGAAGCTTAAAAGTCATCTAGAAGGAAAACATGTTCTTGCATGTAAAGGTAAAGGGAATGCTAGGGGGGTAATTTGATTCAAAGAAAGGGTGAATTATGCTTCCTTGAATGGACATCATGAGACTGTGTTTAAGATTCACCATTCTGAAGCTACGAGAAGACCAGAGTGTAAGCACAAGAGAGAAGCTAAACATATTGTGGGTTGTGAAGAGGATGAAGAAGGCCCTTTCTGGTTTTTCCTCTTTTAGATTGGTGACAGAAGATTTAAGAGTGTCTATAAGGTAGCAGTAAAGATGAGATAGATTGTCAAGCATATGCTGGCAGGGGTGTTGTTGGACTGTCACAGTGGAATAAATGATATAATGGATAAAATGAATGTCTATTGAAAAAGAAAATTTCAATGTTGAGGAGCAACTTGGCAGGGGTAGTTGATGGTTCCCTAAGCTATGTCAAGTGCTTGCAATGGATTAAAGATCAACTTCTGCTGCAAAGTCTCACAAGGAATATGATTATGCAATAACTGCACCTGAAAAATTGGAAGTAAAAGTCTAGGACTCATTATAAAGAAGCGGTTCAAACAATAACCAATAAGTTTTGAATGGGATCTAAAATTTGACTTTCTCAAAATTGAATGAAGTTGGAATCACTCTACAACAACTCGAAACAATTAATGTTAATATTAAAAATTTAAGTAAAAGTTGACATTATCCTTATCTTTCCTTTTCAAAAAGGAAAGATAAGGAGAATGTCAACTTTTACTTTAACTTAAAAAATTAAATATTACCATTAATTACTCTAGTTAGGTTTTGTAGCGCCCTCGAGTTAATAATTTTTTTTTTTTTTACTATAAGTATTTTTTATTAAAAAATTATTATTTGGTGGTCATTAGCTATGTTGCACTACATTCTTCATAATTGGTCAATTTATTAGAGAACTAGTGACTTTGGTGTTTTAAGGTCAGTTCAATACAAGACCAACCTTAGCCAATTTGAACCACCAAACTAGACTAATACAACTCTAAAATCATTGGGACCAACCAATTCCACTAGTTCTAAGCTAGTTCTAATAAGGGTTTTCCCTTCTCATCGTTTTGTTGGATCCTTTCAGGAATGGTGATTTGGAAAGCACCATAAACTGTTGAATTGTTGTGAGCACCTAAGATCATAAGTAGTTAAGCCTTGGCAAACAAAAATTTGCAAAGACCTAGTAGAGACATCCCCAAACATATTTGGTGAGGATGTGCATGCAAGGAACTATTACATACCTCCGAAGATAATTAGTGAGGATGTGCATGACCAAAAAGCATAAAAAAAATTATCCACCCTCAAATACCATGCCAAAAACATTGAAGTGTGGTGTAAAACAAATTTATGGTAGGCTATTAATGCTACCAACAATCATTCCCTCTCCAATTTCACAACAAGCTCCTACTCAAGCTACCTCCTCCACTATGGTTATAACAAGTTCTTGCAATTGTGTGAGCTACAAGAAATTAAAACTACCTTCGAATCTCCACCAATCTTAGGGAACTTGACTTCTCTTCATGCCCCAACTATTTTGGGTTGACTGATCAGTTAACTAGCTGATCACCAAGTTTGATTGAAGTCTCACTACTTAAATGACCTTCCGCTAGTTCCTCCAAAAGTTAGAACTAGCTTAACTGACAACAACCTGAGATAATTGACCTTTATTGCTACAAATTATCAATTGCATATGTAGAATTGAACTCTAACTTCTCCAACTCGAATTTATTGAGTAAACTAGGTGACACAAGCCATGTCACACAAGTCAACATCATCCAAGTTGTCTGTTGATGTGGAAAGTTGAATTTTTTCAATTTAATCAAGGAAAAATCAAATTGAAAATTTCTTCTTGCATTTTTCAACACATAGTTCATTGGAATGTATTACTTTCACTATGAACTTGGCATAGTTCACATGTTAAGTTGATAAGGTTTTGGGTTGATGTGGTTCTATGTGTTGTGTATATAGATAATAGGTGTCCAACTCTTGCTCCTAGAAACAAGACTCCCTATGAAATGTGGTGTGGCCACATTCCTTCGGTGAGGCATCTCAGGGTTTTTGGTTCCTCATATTATGCCTTCACACTTAAGGCGCAAATAAAAAAACTCAGTGCAAGGAGTCACAAATGTATCTTCTTTGAGTACTCATACCTTCAAAGCATACCACCTCTATGATGAAGTGAATAAGAAGTTTATAATATTTAGAGATATGATCTTTCTTAAGTCTTCCAAGATTGACAATGTTGTTGAGTGGTAGCTTAGTTGTTTGGATATATTCAAACGTGCATTGAAGAGTTTGATAGTGAGATTCCACATCTCCTTCTCTTAGCTCTATAATTTCTATGAAGAGCCTTGAAGAAAATATGTTGAAGGAAATTCCTTCACCTGCTTTGTCAGGAAAGAGCTAAGAGACTATTGGTAGCAGGTAGCCAAATCTGACAAGCAGTGAGGGTACATGCAAGATACAAAGCAAGGATTAATGCAAAGGAGTAATGTAGAGGAGTGTATTGACTACATACATATCATCAAACATCTTTCATCCCACTTAGGATGCCTTGCATCATGCCTAGTTAGTCATAAGATCATGTTGGTCACAACCTCCATAGCTTAAATAAACAAGTGGTAATACTCTTCATCTTCTAAGCTATGTAATAAACAAGTAAAAGGGAGCAAGACACATAGAGTAAACACATGGAATGACTTTCAGTTCTTGCAACCATGAATGTCATTGAAGACAGAATGATACGACAATGATAAAAAAACTTTTAAGCTACATTAAGAGGTGTATTTCAAAATATGTGCTTTGTTTTCCATACCTAGCCTCCAAAGGGTTATGCATTAGATGGAGTCTTCATGCAGTCCTAATATTCTATCATACCTAGAGTTTCTTGTTCTGCTTATTTTTCTCCTCAGTGCCTTGAGATTCATCTATCATGTCATCTTTCTTCGTGGCCCATGGGATACATAATTGTGTAGTTTCAACACGCAGAGACTATTGTGGGATGAAACCCTAGGAGGACACATTTACACAGTTTTAGGATGTAAGGCACTACTATGGGATGAGGCCCTGGGAGGACACATCTATGCAATTTCAGGATGCAAGGCAGATTGGGTAGTCAAGGGACAAAACTGCACAGTTTTTGGAGACAGTGAGTTCTGGCTGAGGGAAGGACACTGGAGGAAACCATTGTGCATTTTTGAATGGTAAGGGAGGTTGGGATTTCCGCACATTGCACGGTTTGAACAAGCAATGGAAAAGCTTGAGGGTTAGATATGTGAAGTGTGTAGTTTAGGAAAGTTGGATGAGGCTAGGTTGCTAAGGAAACTCCGAAATTTAGATAAGTGTGGGATCAGTGGAACTTATGTAAATAATGATAAAACTTCACTACGATCACACACTTGAAAACTTATCAATACAACATAGACCATCTAGAACATATAACACAGACTTCACTTAATGCAACAACCTTTGTGGCAGCTTACGGCAAGTGCGGCTCAAATTATAGACTTTGGGAGGATAAAGGTGACACTTGTGCAAATGTGTGAAATGAGTGTTAAACATGTCTCTATGGTGAGGA
>APFE030555390.1:5282-49525 GCA_000404065.3 Pinus taeda | reverse complement strand
GTGAAGAAGATCCAACACTTCCATGAGAAGTCATCAATAAAAGTGACAAAATATTTGTGTCTGACAGTGTAGGTTGTCGAGAAAGGTCCATAAACATCATAGTGGATCCTTTCTAGGCCTACGTGTTCTTTGTTGTCCTGATCATAGAATGTGGCTTTTATGTACTTCTGCAATGTACATCCTTTGCATATATCCTATTACTTAAGTGCTCCTTTAGAGAGGCGAGTGGTTATTTGTTCTATAATATTCGAGGTACCATGATACAAATGACCAAGTATTTTGTGCCAAAGTTCATCAACATCGCGACCTTCACTTTCTCTACCTTAGTGCTTAATGTAACACAGTCTTCCACATTTAGCTTATACAGGTTCTTCACACAAACCCCGATTTACTTCACCTACTCCGTGGCTATGTGTCTCAAGAATGCTTTTCCGTTGTTGAATATCACTTCACAACCATGATAAACCAACCACTCAGTGAATGCTAGTAGACAAACCCCTAATCCTTTACCTTTAACTCTTTTTACTAACGTCTCATATTGAAATTTTGAAGACAAAATATTCCTTTTCTCTTAAAAAATTGTCTTAAAGTCCCCCTCCATGTAGTAGTGCCGAATGCAATAATAGAAAAGTTGTCTCTAATCGTATCAAGATATATGAAAGGGACAAAAGAGGAATTGATGTCCGAGAAATCTTGTCAGTAAAACTTGTTGCATTCTTCTTAGTTGACTACCCCGAGAAAACAAAGAGCCCAACAAATCGTTGTCTGGTAAGTAAAATAACAACCTCAGTATAGGTGCAAGACAATAGTTGTCTACAAGCTGGCCGACTTAGGGCGCACTGTCACAGTGAATTTTGCAATTGTAATTAGATAATATCATCTTAAGTTGATATGTTTGTGTCTTAATTGTTAATTGTATTAAATAGGTTTGATCTAAAATGGTCAATGTATTAAATATAAAGTTTTGTCTTAAAATATTTTTGTCTCAAACTGAATTTGTCTTAAATATAAAATTTTCTCTTAAAATATTTTTGTCTCAACCTATTTTTGTCTTAAAATTTATATTTAAGACAATTCAATTGATATCAAATTTTAATGTAAAATAACTAAAATAAAAAGTGGTTTTTTAAAATGAAAAATTTGTTTTCTCTTCAAAAAAATAAATGTCTTAAAAATACCTTTGGTATAGTAGTGTGCCCTATTATCTAGCGTATAAATCCCTGTCAATATTCGCGTCTATAACTGCAGCCCCACCAACAAGACGTCTTAGAGCAACAGTGTGATGAGTGGATCTGCGGCCAGGGGCTCTAGAGTGGTGGTAACAGGATTGGAGCCTGAGCTTGGCCGAGAATGAAGAAATTATTCATCTTTCAGTATTGCGGAGGCAGTATTTCCGATCTGTAAGGAGATATAACGTCCTCTAAATGTTTGGCAAAAGCATCGCCGATACTCATAGAGGCGTTTCACAAGTGCACTTGGTGGAGTTCTTACCGACTGTGGAGAGACTGGATGTGATCGTCGGTTGAACGACCTGTCTCATATTTATTTATGTGTTTTTATATTTGATCTGAGCCGACATATCAACATCGTCCTCAGCGACAACAGACTTCAGGGGAAGACAAAGCATTCTGTTTATAACATTGCTTTGCGGCGTGATGAAATGAGATCCAATACCACCAAAATTAACTCGCTTGCCACTTCCAATTGCACTGCCAGTGACAGATTATCATGTCAGATTTTTCTTAGGGCTCTGCAGTGGTCGGGCTCCCATGACAGATATTGTCCCCACGAAACAGTGATCAAATTTGAAGAGCATGTTTTAATTTCATTTAGAACGGCACACATTCAAGCCGCACTTCCATTATGAAAAGCATAGAAAAAAGGAGCAATTCAATTGACAATAGTAAATTATTTTCAAATTTCTTTTTATTTTTTCACAAACAAAAAGATACTACTATGTCAAAGGCTGCATTAGTAAATGCATTACTCTTACACATGTGTGATTGAAAAATCTAACCACATAAGATTAATGGATAGCCAGGAGACCTATATCCCTGCGCCAGTGCAGATAAGGATTAATTTTGTTGGAAATTTTTGTGACCAGAACGTTCAAGCCAATATACAAGTAGCTCAATTAAATTTAAGTTTATTGCATGAATGAAAAAATTCAGTAAAATTCTAAATAGGTTTAGGATTCAACGAAAGTGTGTACAAAGGTGTATATGTTTTTGGTATCTCCTTTTTTAATATGAAAACATACCAGGAATTGGGAATCCTCAAACAAATCAAGTCTAGTATGTTAGGAAGCCTGTTGAATGCCCTCCTCTCCAAGCATAAATCGTGCTTAAACTTTGCTTGACAGGCGTTTGCTCAATGATGAATCTATGTTCATCTCCAACTTAAATCGTCATCAAACCTTGCTTTGGGCAGCCTTTAGGCATAACCCAATGAAATTACAGACCTAATACATGGCCCATATTGACATCTAGTCGCTCTCAATTGAAACTACCAAATGTAATGGTATCAAAGGGTAATTGTGACAACAATTAATAAGAACTTCCATCATATGCACAATTAGAAAAAACAACTCAAAAAGAAACTATTGTTTTGAAATGGGAGCAATTCAGAAACTGTCAAATGTAATGGTATCAAAAGGTAATTGTGACATAATAATTAATAAGAACTTGCATCATATGCACAATTAGAAAAAACAACTCAAAAGAAAACTGTTGTTTTTTAAATGAGAGTTTCTGAAATGAGAAAAAACAACTCAAAAGGAAACTGTTGTTTTTGAAATGGGAGTTTTTGAAATGGGATTTAAGTTTTAACATGAAAAGAAATTTACAAATTCAACATTCCTAAAATTCTAATTTGAGAAAAAATGAAATTTTAAAAAAAAAGTTGAAAATTTAACAGCCATTATTCCAATTTTGTTTTAAATGACAAAAATCAATTTTTAAATTTTTTTTGACTGGTAAAATTTTCTCCCCACTTCTCTGACATGCCAGAAACCCTTTAAAAGGCTCTAACGTGTTCAATTTTGATCCCTGCCCACGATGGTACTCCGACCTTCGACATCCATGGTTTATGGTCGCACCCTTCACGTCAGTAGTCAAGGTTAAAAGCAGTATATGCAGTTACGAGTGGCTGAGAAAAAGTTCTCTTTCCATTTAATGATGAGAAGTATCAGATTATCAATTTCCCATATTGTGGGTTAAAATATGCGTATCGCCGCCATTTAGAACAGATCGTTGATTGCATTTAGAGCAGTTTATGTTCCTGACGGCTAAATATGTAGGTACTAAGGCTGGGTGCGATGACATCCTTCCTACGCAAACGGTTTTTTTAATGACGGGCAGCTCCTTGCCCCAGTAACGCACAAAAACATCCCACGGGTATGGAACAATTTTTTAATGGTGGAATGCCCTAGCGATGTTTAACAATGTGATACTGCAATCTTCTATAAGTTCGTGGCTTATTCGGTGTGTTAAAATAAATAACTAAATAATTGTGTGAGAATTTTTTTTATGGGTGAAAAGAAGTTGTTGGTAAAAATCAAATGAAAAAGTAATTATTGAACAAATTTATATATTTTTAAATTGGTGGTTTTTGATTGATACGGTGACACATGAACATATCACTAATTTCACTATGTATAATTTGTTATAAGTTGGTGGTGTCACTTGGAGCTAGGAACATCAACTTACATGGTAATTTAATTATGTGTTCAAGAGGTCATTTTGTATAATTGACTTCTTGAATACATTTAGTACTCACACTGTCTTTCTAGATAACTAGGGAATACAACGGAAGATCATGTGTTCAATAGATGGAGGTATGTCCATAGGATGGTTCAATATCAAGACTGACCTGTCATGCTCTGCCAGGTCGAGAAACATCAATTCTACAAAATATGTCAAAGATGGTTTAAAACAGTTATGTCTTAAATGGAGGTCAAGTGACAGCTCGAATATGTGGTGGTGAAGAAAGGGCAAGTGTTTGTGAAAATCCAGAATGGATGTGAGTGGTCATGAAAACCAGTGAGACAGAGATTATATTGTTGTTGTAATCTGCGTTTTTAATGTTTTTCATGTAGTCATAATCTAGATGTGTTGAAGTAAGTGTATTATGTCTTATATATTGTAACTGTTGTGAATAATAAAAAACCATTGTGTGAGTGTAATCTTCTGTAATTTCTCTTTGATCTCTCAATTTTTTCTATCATGTACTTCAGTGATCTTGCTACTCTTGTTGATATCTCCGCCGCGACACTATTCTACCCACTTTGTTCAATATCATGGTGATGGCGAGATTGGGTATGTCATCGACTTCCCAAGCCTACAACGTGATAATTATATGGCCTTCTAGCCCTCTCACCCAAGTCGTATAACCTCGACCCTCGGGGCTCTTGAGAATGGCCTTTTAGCCAACAATGCTCGCTTGACCTTTCGCACTAATGCCTTAACTTTCACAGAAAATCATATGATCTGGGGTTGATGCCCTCTTGGCTTCGACGACAGTGATAGTAATGGCCTCTCCGCCTCGAACTCACAATCAAACAACTCTGGTAGGGGTGGTCTCTCGACTTTGAAATGACAAGAAACACTAAAATCTGGTGAGCATCCTCGTCCCTTTCTATTGGAGTTCATGATAGCTAAATATTTAATCCTTGTTCATTAATAATAATAATGTATCCTCTCCCCAAATCTGAGGAAAGGGATCAGTCTCTTCTGGGAGATTTAGACTTCGGCCTCTGCAACTCGAATGCACAGATTTGTAGACTCGGATCCAACCTTGAAACACTTCATCTATAAGCTTAATGAACTCATGAATATAGATTGGGTTTCAAATATGGTTATTTTCATCCAATAATATTTAAATGTATCATTTAGCTCCTTTCCTAAGGATGATTTTGGTTTGCAAATGCGAGTTAGATTTAATCTAGTAATATTGTAAAACAGGGCGCTGGAAAAGGCCAAAAGAAGTGTGGGAGGAAAGGGTATGCATTTTTTGTTTGTAAACAGAAAAACATTTCATTTTAGAATGTGAGGCCTTCAAAGAAAAGAGGGAAAGTTATGCAAACACGCTGGCAGCTAGCTTTTGGGATTATCTATTTGGCAAGGGGTTTGTCGAGAAGCTGAGAGCATTTATTGTGAAGCTTCACAGAAAAAGGGTCGAATACAACAAGAAAATAAAGAAGCACTCTATCCCATGGACTATCTTTAGCCTCGTAGACGTTAAAATAATTTCTTTCTTTCTTTCTTTCTTTCTATTTGCCAGAAATATAATAAACCCTCAAACTAGTTGTAAGAAAGTCCTCAAAAAATAATTAATTGGTCCAATAGGGACATCGAGGACTACTAAAGATGGAATGTTGGCCAGGGTGAAAAGGAATCCCACCAAAGTTACAATAAGAATTTTCAATCCTGCAAATAAAAGTCCGATCTGCTGTGAAGGACCCTCAAGTTGGAAAAATGTACAAATTTGAGACCACTGTGAGATACCAAGTGTAAAAAATATTAATAGTTTTGTCACACTTCAATGCTTTAATTAAATATGGTTGCAACGAAAACACCAAACACAAGGGATATGAAAACACAACCTCTTATTAGTCCCTTCCTGGGACTATTAGCGTTCGATCAGGCGTTGACCGGGTATTAGTTCTTCGGTTGACCGTAATTTTCGAGTGTTTAAACAATTTTAACCAAAGTTTATCGCTGGCGATTTTGGCTTCAAAAATTTTTAACCAAACTTTCAATTTCACCCTCTTATTGCAAGCGTCTCTTGCCCCGATGTGATTTTATTGAGGTCAAGTTATTTTATCCTAAGTTTTTTCTTACCCGTGCTTAGGCTCAGGCATGTTATCCATTTGTCACTATGCAGACTTGATGCATCAACACTTGGATTTCTCGTTGGATGAAACCTACCCGGGATCCTTTGTTCTGTGTGAATTAGCATATTTAACAACATAAGAAGCAGTTCAAGATTGATACCAGCGTGAGTCTTTGATCCAGTTTAAGAACCTGTAAAAGCATTCATTTAAGCTTCTTATAATAGTTGGAGCACTGTATTTGACTGAGTTTGGTCAAGCTACGGGTATTGTCTCAAATCAGTCAATTCATGTGTCCTTCCTCTGCACAATCATCAATTACAGAACCATTAGAGCTCCAAATGCATCAAATCTTTGGTAAAGGGGTTTAAAAATACATTTTTAGTAGGGAGGGGCATGTTGATCATTCCTTCACAAATGCATTTATGGAGAGCTGCTCTTTAGCTTAGCTTTGCAGAATTTATGCATATTCAGAGCATAATGCATGATATGTGAATGCTGGTGTAAAGGTACTAGGGTGTGCAATCACTGCCTGTTTAATCGGACAGCTTTCAAAGCCCCTCGCGTCAGCTCTGCTAGGTAAGGGTTTCAACTAGAGGTTAGCTCTTAAATCTGGTGGCATGCCTTCATCCCATTCAGCGGTAAGCGCACTATCCTACTTTCTTATGACTGAAAATTGCTTCACTGAAAATATTCATTGATTATCTGATTTTGTTAAGGTGGACGTTTAAGATTTTTGTTTCGCAGAGCATTGTAGCCTCTGCCACTTCTATTGGACTGGACAGGTAAGTTTGGGTTACCCATTCTCACAAGATTGATATTGGAATTTCGGGATGCATTATATTGCTAGACATCTATTAATGTGCTCTAAATTCATCTCAGTGCAGGGGTTTGTCAGATTCCTTGTTCGGGTTGACAGTTGTTGTCGCAGTGCAGGGGTTTGTCAGATTCCTTGTTCGGGTTGACAGTTGTTGTCGCAGGGATTGTCATGTATGATGCTTAGGTATGGCTATCCTACTCTGCGATGCGATTCAACTTGGATTTTTTGCCCATTGTAACATGGAACATTGAAGTTGAGCTTATTACTTAATTACTACAATATGCTTGCTATGCTTTAGCTACCTCCTTTCTTTCCAGGCGTAAGTAGAAGCAGAACCTTCTTTCTGGCTATGCTTTAGCTACCTCCATATATTGATCTCTCATTTGCACTCCTCCCCTCCATGGGATGACTCAATTAGCCACATTTGTTGTTGTTTCTTCGCACCGAACGACCCTCCAGAACTGTTTTATTTCCCTGAGGGAGATTTATGGGCTACCACGGCCTTCAACGACCTTGATGTGTTGGTATGGGCCAGTTTGACATCCACTGACGCGCTGTGGACAGTCCAGGCAAGGTATTGGGTTACAACAAATTGTAGTATTTCACTATGTCTAAAATTCAAAGGTTACTAAAATTTATATACGCTCTCCCTTTAATGAATGCAATCACTGCAGAAGTATAGTGTGTTGTTGTTTTGAGTGTATTCCCATTATTTCCTTCGGTTTTCAAAGTGATATTTTGAGGTACAGTTTCATGATATTTCTATTATGCCTTACCTATCTAGTCCCCTGTTGCATTTAGTTTCAGTCATTTTATTGACTATGCACATATTTTGTCTCTTTTCCCGTAGGGTTTTCTGGTGGAAGGCCACGGCTTGAATTTCTTGCTCTGGTGGATATCAACCAGGAAACTTCTCGGGGTTGTCCACGGTACTGTAATTGTATTACCCGAATCTTTGCGTGTTTGACGAAAATCCTTTGTTTCATATTTTCTTTCTCACATAGCTTCTACCTCTCAAATCTTCGCTGCATGTATTTCTTGTATTTCAGGTCCTCCTTTCCTTCATCGTTGTTATTTATTAGATTTTATTGTTATTAGATTTTATGGTTATGGTAGGATTCCAAGTGCGCGTACAACCTCTCTTCGTTTGGCAAGTATACCTTACCCCTTGTACTATTTTTTCTTTGTTCTGTAGTTACAAATCGATTGGATATTCTTATCCTTATATTGATCAGTTTCCTTTGCACATCCACATGTAGATATCTCCCCTATGCTCGGGGTTTGGCTTTTCAACTCATTGTCATGGTTTTCGTGCTCCTAATGGTTGTCTCTCACCTGCTTGTGGTGATTCAGGTCGATTCCTTCTCTAGTAATGGAGAGCATTGTTTCTACATACCTACATCTCAATTGGAGTGGAATATCATCTGAATTGTCTTCGAAATTATTCAGTTTCCTGACTGTTTAATGTCCCCAACGTTTTCTGTTGGAAACAATTCTGAATGAAGCACAATTATGCCTTCGTATTATAATTATGTTTCATTTTTTTTCTTCCTTATCTATGGAAGACTCTTTGTCATGTCCTAGGTTTTATAATTGTGTATGTTCTGTCAATGTCTAGCTAGAAATTACATGCGAGGTATTTGCTAGGTTCACGTTGTCGATCTCTTTTAATTTTTATAAATATTTTGTATTATAAGATGACGATTGAACTGTTCCTTCTTTCCATCTCTAGCTAGGTCACAAGCTGGCCTAATGGCATTATTTGCTTCGTTGTGTTAGTAGACTATGTTTATGACTCTCGCTTGTATCTGACATCAATTGAAAATGAGATTCTAGTAATGCTAGAGCTTAGTTGTCAACTCTGTCTATTTTCTACTCATAATTTAGTATATAACTTATTCTGGTACTATCATTTCCTTTGTGACCCTTGTGTGCGTTTATTCCATTACAGTAATATATGTTATATTCCAGAACTCATATTTTTTTTAAATGAAATCAATTTTGTTTTGAATATATATCTCTAAAAGGAAATCTGTTAATTTGTTTCTATTTGTAGCATGTATGTTTCATAAATGGTAAATTGATTTATATTTATTAATAACAATTTTTTATTTTTATTTTTAACTTAAATACTTTACTGAGTTATAATGGCTTTCTATTTGCGTCTTAGAGTGGTCAGTATCGATTCACAGTTTTTGTTCCAGAACAGGCATACTTTGTCCTTCTCTGGACATAAAATGTTTCGAAAATTTTTATATTAATGACGACAGTTCATTGTCGAAGCCTGTTATGTTATACCAGCTGTCTATCCCTAACTGGTCCAGTGACCAGGTAATATACTTGGGTTTAGATGCACATGGGATTTGGGCTCCATCTCACGTTGTAAAATTTATAATGGTCAAATTTTAATAAGAACAGTAATTAGTAGTTAATTTTAGTAAATGTTGATGGTTTGATTAATATATGAATCTTTATATGATCTTGAATTCCTACACTTGATTGATGGTTTGATTAATATATGAATCTTTATTTGACCTCTCTCTATTTTATAATCAATTATAAAAGAAAAACGAACCAGACCATTTAAAATATACGAGCTGACCAAGGTAGACTAGGAATGCTGGCATGTATTACGAAGTTTCATATCGAAAAAATCAACATAACCCCATCACTTGCAATATTAATTAAGTGCGTTATAGCTGTTGGGAGCATTGGAAAACGTAAGGTGGTATTCGTTAAATCAATGAATCTTCACGACACTTATTCTGTTGGCATCGAGGGTGCACTCGATTTACAATTACAAGTGATAAATATAGAAATATAAAACCAAACCATAATTTAATGTGTAATCGGTTCTAATCGGCCTCTCACAGCGGCAGTCATGAACCAGTCGCTTCACTTTAGAAGTCAGGTTAAAAAAGTCGGAGCACTGTAGATTTTAATGCCTATTTTGTAGCGTAAGGCCTTTAGAAAATATGGAACAACTATGGACTACACAAAAACCAGAAACCGACAGGGACTACCGCCACAGTGCCGTGGCTCCCTTGTTCATATTAGTAACTTAAACAAGATACATTCCCATACAAATAAGATTGGAGCCCCTACAAATGACATGAACGGCTGCTCATTAAAAGGCTAGTGGAAGACACTGAAGCACTTGTCAATTTTTGAAGCACCTTTGTGAGCTTTTGTTCGATCAATCAGACAAATTCCCGGCAAGGTTTTCTTCTAGGGATCAAAGTAATTCTCAATAAACACAATAAAATAAACAACTCAAAATGATCCCAGCACCTAGTTCCTATTCCTTTTTATAAATTTAATGGACTCTCTAAAAACCTTATTTTATTATTTTCCCTCGAAAAACAAAAAAAACATAAAAATATATATGAGTAGATTCCATCAATTTTGACCCTATAAAAAAAATGAATATTACAGGACTTGTAAATTTTCACAGATTTCTCAATAGATTTACATTAGATGATGATTTTTTCTATATTAGAAGATACGGGTATGCCATCAAATAAGCGGATTGGCGTACTCGGCATTGACATGCTGACACATAATATAAGAAGGATTGCCAAAAAAAAAAAAATGCCGAGAGTTTCCAATGCCATGGGTTGAAAGTCTATAATCAAAACTAAAATCGCTGTACAATTCTTTATTTGCAGAAATCACTCATTAGTTACTATCTTAGTTACAATCTTACGTACATAAGTCCGTGGGTAAGTATTTACATTTGCCATTTTTAATTGTGATATTGCGCGTAGAAATCTCTATGCAATTACTTATATCTGGTTTTTATATTTAGTAGATTCTTACATTGATATATAATTTCGTTAATTATAGTTTTTGTGTGTAGATATGGTGTTCATTGAATATATGTATTTATTAAATAAATGTGTTTAAATCGAATATGCATGTGTTGTCTTACATTTATGGGTAATTTATTTAATACATACCTTTATTTACATAATCATATTTTCATATATCAATATTTAATATTTTTTTACTTTTTTATTATATAATTTGATGATGGCGTACTATATATAAAGTTATTACATTTATATAGGTATAGAAATTAATAAATTATTATATTATGTATTAAAGAAATATATGTATTTTTAACTAGTTTTTAGAGTATAATTTAATTTAGGATTACTATGATATGAAACGTTATGTAATTTAAGAGATTTAAAGTTTAAATTGCTTGAAGTAGCTTGATTTATGGAGAGGAGAAGAAGTTGGTCCAAAGGGTGTGGTGGTAGAGACCTATGTCACGTGAGTATGAGACTAACTCAATTATTAATTCCTATGGTTAGAAAAAAATAGAATAGGTAAATTATTAAATAGCATATCAATAAATTTATAAATGTATTGATATATTAGTTTTTTTGTTTGTTTTATTTTTTCTATTGGTATGACCCCAGTGATTTGAACTATGATTTCATGGTTTACATAATACTTCACAACACAGTGATCACTAATTGAACTATTCTTGTGTGAAATTTGTTTTTAAATAATTTTTTATGAAATATAAGGGATATATATGTTTGAGTTCCTGATGGGTTCTTAGAGAACAAGGGTGAACATTCAAAGCCACTAAAATGATATATTCATTATGAAATCAACCATATGGTTATAAAGAATAACAACATTTATCATAACTGCGGAATTATAGCAAGACCTAATTAATACGTTAACACATTCACAATTATTAAATTATTCACGTTAACACATTCACAATTATTAAATTATTCATTGATAATCAATTAATAAATACACTTATAAATGTATTAATTTATAATACAATTTATCAATATCTACTTTTAATTACATAATTTATTTCCTTAATATTAATTTTTTAATTGCTATTAATACATTAATTAATTATTATTTTAATTAAAAAATAATTTCTAATTGTTATTGCTATTAATTATATTATTATAATTCCCCGATGCGGTTGAAAACCCAAGATGGCTGGGAGTTGTGTTAGATGCTTTTCAAGAATAAGCATGCAAGTGGGAGGTCATTCGGGAGTGTGGTAATACTTGAAACAATCTATTCATGTAAGGAAAGGTGTTACAAAGGAAGGCATTCAAGTCGATGTAGGTGGTTCAGGTGCTACATAAGACACAACATACATACCCTCACGTTGTTATTCTATTTTGGGTGTGGAGAAGGAGAGCATCACAATGTTAACAAAGTTGCGTCCTATGGAAGTTGTTGGAGGTTGAATGGGGAGAAAAAATGCAACCCTGCTAGTAATTGGGAAGGTGGGACGCTGCAAAATCTTGTTGGGTGCATCACTACTTTTCGTCCCACCTTGAAATATCTATTGCATAAGCCAAAACCATAAGGTAACTTAATATATCTAGAATGGTGTTGGGTATTGGTTACAGGGTTTATTATTGGGGTGGTTTGGCCCCTGGTCTTGGAATTCAGAGGTGTTAATTTGAATTATGGTACCTTGGTATTATTTTATGACAGCATATAGTTTTGGTTTGAAGTTTTCGTATTCGTAGTCAAGTCCATACCAATGGGGTGGGAGCTTTGAAAGTTCACCAGACAATGTTGTCTGGCGTTAGAATCGTTAAGCAATTCTTAGTCTCGACACTCATGTGGTGTTGATGGTGGGGAAGTGGTGGTAAACAACTATAGGAGTTGCCATGTTAGGTCCCTATAATGCTAGTGTAGCCTATTATTTTTATTGTTTGTGTAGCCCCCTTATTGTTATATTTTCCCCCTTGCATTATTATTTTTATGTAGGCTTTGATTATATTGTGACTCGTTAGAGTCCTATATATAAAAAGTAGATATTGTCATTTGTAGCATCCAAGAATCATTCATTTATGTGATGTAAAGGAGGTTTTCCTATCGAAGAGGCTAATTCTCAAGCCATTGATCTATATTTTCTTCAATTTTATGAGCTGGTGGCATAATATTTGGTATCAGAGATTTGGATTTTAGGGTTTCGCTGCTTCAAACCAGTCATATTGATATTTTCTCTATAATGTTTATCTATGAAGCTTTAGAACCTGAAATTTCAACCACATGGAGCTCAAGTAGTGGTTAACTTCGTGTAAACATTTCAACGCTTGGTTGGTTATATGTTAGGTGATATTATCCAAGGAAGTTAACATTTTTTTAGGCTTCAGAATTCAATCTCAATCAGATTTGAATATCATAAAATGTGACTGAAAGTGCATGGATTCTAGTTTCTTTTATATCATTTTGAGGGCCAAAGGTTGAAACAGTGAAACATGGAACTCTATACAAGTTCTCTCTACTGAGTAAGTATATAACCAGGCCATCATGGGAGATCAATAATAACTATATCTTGAAGAATCTAACCTCAGTATGACTTGTGGAGTTAGAAATAAGACTCATAGTGCTACCACAGGATGGAATTTCAGACGTTGTAGATTTGAAATTACAGAGATACAATGGCTTCAATATAGAGCTCCTAAAAAGCAAGAAAAAGATGTGTATTTTTTTAAATTTTAAATAGTTTTCATTTGAAAATTTAGTTTGAAGTGATTCCAAGGGCATATTGAAGCATAAATATCAATATTGGGTTCTAAAATACCTCCAGAACAAAATAACACTACACACATTAGGCCCTCATAAATCTCTATTGTGATGCATGGAGATGAAGGATTGCAACATGATATATCAAAATCACAGGGCCAAGTGCAAAAAATTTCACTCTCAGAAAGAGCAACCAAAGACGAACTAAAAGGGGACATGGCTGGCTTAAAAGCGGACATGGAGGGTTTAAAATTAGACATATAAGGTTTGAAGGATGGATTAAAAGAAGACATGGAAGCTTTGAAGGATGGATTAGAAGCAAACATGGATGCTAAGGTGGAAGGTTTGACAAAGTTCCTATAAGAAATGCTTCCTAATGGCGAAAATGTGTTCTATGAAACTCAAGATGAGAAACAAATGAATGTTAATCATGATTTCAGAGACTCTAACTTTGGATTGAATACGCACCATATTCCAAAGATCGATATGAGGAATTTTTATGGAAAGGATTCGGTGACATCAATACTACAAATGGAGCAATATTCTGATCTCCATAATGTGCAACATACACAAAAGGTATGTAATTGCAATATTTAGAACCCAATTAGTTTTTATGGCATCGATGACTTTGTTCTCGTAAACCACTTGTCACTTCATCAATTTTTATGGAGGAAATGATAACACATTATTAGGATACAAAGAGCAACACATTCCTTAGCCAATTGATAAACCTCAAACAAAAGTGTTCAATGGCAGAGCACATTGAGGGCTTCCAAAAAAATGAATATAAGCATAAATGATATTCCAAAGGAGCATAAGATTGATGTCTTCATAGGGACCTTAAAGGATAAAATCTAACATGAGGTTCTCCTTTGGGAGCCTGATTCATAGGAGAAGATATTTAGGGTGGAAAGAAAGGTTGAAAGCAAAATTATGGCAACAAGGAAGTCTACCACTCACAACTACAAATATCAAAGTGTTGCTGATCCTAGCCTTCCACAAACTATAAGGCTGAAACCACAACAATTAGAAGAAAAAAGAGAAAAAGGGCATTGTTATAGTTGTGATAGAAAATACACTAAAGGTCATAAGTGTGTTGAGAAGAAATTGTTTTACATAGATTGTGAAGAGGAGTAATAAAAGGAACAAAAAACATCAAAAGAAGAGGATATACACTAGGATAATTCCTAACTCAAACAAAGTATTCTTTTGGAATTGCACACCTCTCCCTTAGGAGGGAACTTGAGATTTTTAAAAACTTACCAAAGCTTAAAGAAGTAATTTTTTTGGGATGGCCTTAAATCTGATATTCAAAATTTTGTCACAGAATGTTTGGTTTTCCAACAAATTAAAGTTGAGAAAATTAAGGCCCTAGGTCCGTTAAAACCTTTAGCCATTCCAATTCAATGTTGGGATGATGTCTCAATGAATTTTATCACAAGTTTGCCCAAGTTTGAAGGAAAGAGTGTCATCATGGTGGTAGTTGATAAAAATACCAAGTATGTGCACTTCTATGCATTATCTCATCCATTTATAGCTAGTACAGTTTCTATTGAATTTATGGAAAAAAAATTAAAAGCTACATGGAAACCCAAATAATTGTAAGCAACACAGATCCCATTTTCACTAGAAAGTTTTGGACGAAATTATTTTCTTGTCTGGGTACTCAATTATCTCATAGATCATCTTATCATCTTCAATCTAATGGGAAAACTGAGATAGTGAACAAATGTTTGGAAGAATATATTCCTTTCTTTAAATCTGATAAAAAAAAAATGGGTGAAGTGGTTACCTCTAGCTGAATGGTGGTATAACACTTCCTTCTATACTGCAGCAAAAATGACCCCATTTACTGCACTTTATGGATACCATCCACCATCCATCACATCATATTTGTGAGAAAATTCTAAGGTTAAAGCAGGGGAAGATTAGATTGAGTATCAACAACAAGTTCTCCAACAATTAAAGGATAACCTCACCTTAGCATAGAATCAAATAAAACAATAGGAAGATCACCATCATAGTGAAAGAAGTTTTGATGTAGGCGTCTTGGTATTTTTACAGCTACAATCATACAAACAAATTTCCCTTAATTAATCTAAGAAGGATAATGAATTATCACCAAAGTACTATGGTCCTTAAAAGGTGTTGCAAAAGATTGGTACTATGGCATATAAATTGGAGCTTCTTGCATCTTCCCAAGTGCACCCAGTTTTCCATGGTTCATGCTTAAACAAGGTTATAGGTGAAAAGCTCCTAGTTCAAACAACATTGTCAGAACTTGACAAGGAAGGAAATATCATATTGCAACCTAAAGCAGACATGGAAAAAATGAACTTGAAAGCTATGAAATCGATCAGTTTTAGAGTATCTCATCAAGCGGAAGAACTTACTTGCTAAAGATTCCACATGGGAAGATGATAATTTTATACAAAAGCATCCACAAATACTCAAACATTGAGGAAAACACTTTTTAGAAGGAGAGGGGCATGTTAGGTCCCTATCATACTAGTGCAACCCTTATTTTTATTGTTAGAATAGCCCCGTTATTTTTATTCTTGTGCCCTTACATTATTATTGTTATTTAGGATTTTATTATATTGTGACCACTTAGACTCCTATATATATAAAGGAGGTGTTGTCTGTAACATCCCTAGTGAAAATTACATGTAATAAATGTTCAAAACAATAACCATGGATCACTGGGACACATATTCCAAGCTGAATGGTGGGAAAGACATCCTAGGGTGTGTTAATTTGGTTGCTTATGGCTAAGGAAATTGGCAAAGACAATGACTAAGGCATTAAAGAGGCAAAAAGGTATTTTGGCACATTTATTTATAAAAATAATGGAAATTAGGATAAAAGGAAGGTGAAAGGTCACATTTTGCATGAGAGGAGGAAATTGAGGGAAAATAATGGAAAATGAAGAAATATAGGCCTCATTAATAAAAAGGCTTATGAGGATCAGTGGGTAAGACTTGGTCAGTTTAGTTTTGGAGCTCTCTCATTATTCTCTCTCTCTCTCTCTTATACTCTTGGTTACTTAGGGTTTTCTTGGAGCACTCTTGGAGGGTGTGGCATACTTGGATTCTTGGAGCAAGAAGGAAAAGGAAGAGTGGTAAAGAGCAAGAAGGCATTGACATCAGTAGCTACATCAAATTTTCTTGCAAGTATCGAGTTGCGTGTATGATTTATTCACTAGTTTTGACATGCATGGCACATGCATGTGGTTTCTTGGTTGTGACCTATCATTGGCATGGAGGATTTCCTAGATCAACAGTGGATTGCCTAGCCTTTCCATTTCCTCGATAGCCATGGTGATTATGGGTTTACTTTCATTGCTTTTTTTTGTTGGTTCTCATGTTTCCTTAGCTTGAGTTGAGTTATTAGTCCTGGAAGCCCTGGTTGAACAAATTCTTTAGAAGCCCTATAACAACTTGGGTTGAGTTACTAGTCCTGGAAGCCCTGGTTCGACAAGCACTCTGGAAGCCCTTGGCGGGTTGAGTTACTAGTCCTGGAAGCCTTGGTTGGAAAAATACTCTAAAAGCCCTGTATAAGCTGTGGGTTGAGTTACTAGTTCTGGAAGGCTTGGTTGTACAAACACTCTAGAAGCCCTAGAAGGCTTAGATGGGGACCAATCTGATAATGGTTTTTGGTGATGTCCAACCATGAGGTGGAATCACTGTTTGAAGGGTTGAGGTGGGTGGCCTTTGGAAGCCCTTGATGAGTTTTGATTGATGTGTTCTATGAGATCCCTCATTCATGCTTGGAATATGGAATGAGGGCGAATGGCTGAAAAGAGACTTGGCTCATCCAATCTAAGGCCGAGTGGAACGTGGTAGTCCCATCTCCGGTTGGTTCATTGCATTTGCTAATCAAAAAAATTCATTCCTTTGATTTTCATGTGCAAATGTACTGATGTATATATGGATTTTGATGGCTGATATGTTTATTGTATTTCTGTTCATATTATGCTTTTTTATATGCACATTTACCCCGTAGGTTTTTATAGAGTGGTATCATGTCATGGTTCAAACACTTGGATTGGATGGGCTCTATCATAGGTAAAATGAAGAACAAAGGTCAAATTTTAGACCCTTCTGTCACATTTGTTATAAATTTTCTTATGTGGAATATTAGAAGTCAAAAATTTGTCCATGCTGAAGGTAAATCCCACTGATAATGCAGTAAAAATTACAGATATTGGTTCACAATACTTTAGGAATTATGATCTAAGGAAGATGACCTTCCTAAATGTACCTTTAAATAGGTCACATTGGAATTTCTGCAATAACTTTTCTTCTGTAGGCTTTCAGAAGATGAAAAATCATCCAAATTAAGGGGAAATACCAATGATTATGTGGTAGAAATTTCAGATATTGGGTTGCAATATTTTAGGAGACATTAGCAGAGAGCGTAAAGCCTTCTGAATGCTCCTAAAATCAGGTCTCAAATAGTCCACACTAACTTTTTTGTTATAAATTTTATTCTGGGCACTCTCAAGAGCTGAAATGTTTTCCACAATGAGAGGAAATCCCACTTATATTGTGATACAAATTTCAAACATTTATTCGCTATATTTTAGGAGATATGACCAGTGTAAATTGAGCTTTCTGGATACTCCTAGAATTGTGAATCAAATAGGATTGTGTTGGTATTTTGTGATAACTTTTCATCTATGAAAACTCAAAAGTTGAAACTTGAACCCTAGTTGGGAATAATTCCACTGATCACATCGTTTAGTTTCTATAACTTTTACTAGTACAATTTAGAATATATGCATTGAATCATTCACTATATTAGTTTGCATGCAAAGTGTTTGAGGAAATGCTTAAATGGTTCATTGGTTAATTGCATACAAACTACTTGATAAAATTCCCTAGTGAGTATGTTATTTGTGGTCGGAGATAGTATTTATGTGTAATAGTATTTCTGTAGTTGATATATGCTTACTTGTATGAGAATAGTTTTCTATATTAGTATGAATGTAAAGTGTTTGAATAAATGCTTATATGCAAATGTAATAGTGTAGTGGTTTAGAGAATAGTCTTTTGGATTAATCACATCGCAAGGACTAATCCAAAAGACTATTCTCTAAATTATGGATCACAAAAGTCTTAAATCTAATAGTATAGTAGTTGTTTGAAGAAAATTCAAAAGTATGGTAATTGTTTGAAGAAAATGTTATTTTTTGGATGGGATAGTATTGTAGTGTGATAATATAGATGTAGCTGATCTATGCCTATTTGCATGCAAATAATTGAAGAGTTGCATGTAGGGAATTTAAAAGGTTTCTTGCAAGGAATTTGAAAAGTTACAAGGAAATGGAAAAGTGGCATGTTTTTAGTTATTATGTTACAAGTGGAATAAGGGAAATGTTTTTTACTTAGTCTCATAAAAATGTACGAGAAATAAAAATCAATTTATTTTCAAGTGTGGTTAAATATAGTAGAGCTTTGGAGATCCCATTTTTATAATTGGACATTGGAGATGGTCCATTATAGTAGCTTCCTCCTTCTACCTTAGTGTGGACCATGGGTAGTAACGGGGTATGCTAATAGCTTGTTAATATTGGTGAATGCTAATTTCAAATTAATGGACACAATGTCTTGATTTTTGGAACATGTGATTGAATGTGTATGAATTATATGTCACTTACATGTTGATTTCAAGATACCTACTTACATCCTTGTATGTTAGGTTACATTTTCGAATATTTTGATTACATGTATCAGTCTTGTAGGTTGATTACAAGAATTGATCACTTATGTTCAACTACATGCGATTATGCGTATTGGTAGTTGGTTTGGCATTTCTTATGCATACTGTTGGTTGCATGTGGCAATGTGTACAATGGAGTAATGGTTTTTGTTATGCATGTATGGTCGTGGCTATGATTATGCATGTATAGTAGGTCAAACATGCCTTGTGAAGTCATTATATGCAATTTAGGTCATCACAAGGCTGTTGGTTGTTATGATGCTACTGTGTTGGCTGAGATAGAGTAGGAGATGCAAATCATCATAATGAGGTTGCAACATTGGACTTTGGGGTAAGAACAGATTGTCATACAGGTATTGTATGTTCAACATGTAGGTATGTAAGTTAAGGATTTTTATATGCATTAGGTTTATGTACATGTCTTTTGATGTTATGGTTACATTCATGACAGATGTTAGATGATTAGTGTGGTTATATGAATTTGTGTCAGATAGTCAAGAATGATAGTAACATGTAGTTGTATGCATTTCCATTGTTGTTTTATATTAGATAACCTGATGATTATGGTATATGTTGTAGAGGAGTATGTTATAAGTTAACTTGTTGATTGGTATATGATAGCTAGCTTGACGATTGGGTTTTATGTTGTTGATGAAGTATGATATATAGCTTATTGTTTTTATATACTATTAAATTGATCATTAGGGTCATTTCATTGAGATATTGATGTTATAATTTGGATTGGTCATATGCGTAATGGTTATTTTCATTGCCTTAAAGATATTGATGTTATATACATTGTGTTAAACTGGCTTGACCTATGCAGATGCTTATGGTTTCCATATTCAGGTATGATTGAAAATATTTGTGATATGGTGTAGTACTAATCTAGATTGATCACAAATATGTGATTGTTATGCATGAACGACAAATGCTTATGAGCTTATGACATGAACATGTTAGTTAGTTACTGTTAGGGATATCATGATTTATGTTTGAGTTGATATGTAGTGAATTTGTATCATGCTAACCTAGCTTTATTTTGTAGACAAGATAGCCTCCCCTGATCTACATTAAGGTATCATTTTTCTTATGTCGTATATTTGGTGCCTTATTGTTTTATTATGACGTCTATTTGGTGTTTGAGCGTTTGGTGCCTAGTTGATTTATTTAACATGGTATGTTTGCAAGTGGTTGAATGATTGATGAATTTCTTAATATGAGTATGTGCTCAAATGATTTTGTTTTAAGATGATTGTACTAACATGTATGTATTGAGACAGTTGATATGTGCTTGAATGTAGTTGATAGTAGTAGAATTATGTCTAATGACTATGGATTATGACATGATTGTTTGTAAAATTTGATTTCAAATTGATAAATATGATTGTCTTGATATTTGGAAAATGTCAATCAACATGTGGTTGACATGTGTGAGCACGATGCAGGGAGTTGGCAAGAGAGGTTGTCATGAAATCTTGAAGATGGGTAGGGTTAATATTTCCCTGGGAACCATGGGGATTGAGTCATGGTGTTTATTGTTAGTCTTGTGCTTTTGGTCTTTTATGAATTGTTGGGCTTTATTTACAGCTTTGTTTATGTCTAGTGTATGGCCATACCAATTTGCTTGCGGAGTCATGTTGTTATTGGTTTTTATGGTCTCTTCTTGTTTGTTTCTTGTCTTGCCTTTTATGTTTGGAGTCTTAAGAATTGGTTGGGAAAGAGGAAAGTTGATGGAAATTGGGAGAGATTTGTTGTGCCCAAGACGTGATGTAAGGCTCATATGGAGTTTGGTGTATGAGTAAGCACAACAGAAGGTAAGACTATGACAGTCGGTTGGACTGGTTGGATCCATTGTTCTAAATGGACTGAAGTAGTGCAGGCATGAGAAAGGTAACTAGAAAACGTAAAGTAAATGGATCAAAGGTGTCATATGCTTTGGCTATGTTGGGAACTGTTTATCTCAATGCCTGTGCATAAATAAGGAATTTCTCTTCAACTAGACCTTATGTTATATGGTAATTAATTTTTTATCATGATTATGTTGAAGTTGATATATGTATGGATGTATGAATGTATGTCATTGTATGACAGGACCATGATTGTTTAATGCTAATGATTATATATGCATGTATGTATGTATCTATGTCACAATCTGATAGGGAATTTCAGGGATCATTCTTGTGAAGGAATAATTGCTTACGCAACTAAATGTTATGAAGAAGTTCGGGGTTCATGAGGAATCAACTGGGAAGAATAGTCACAACAGATATGCGAGGTCAATATCACGTGGATATGAATTGATATTGTATACTTGTATTATGCCTATGTTTATATTATGATAGGTGATGTTGAAGGGTACATCAACAAAGTGAAAGCTGTGTGGTTTGTGATATGCTAGGATAAGCATGGATGAGATACTAGAAGTAAGGTTTCTTAGTAAGGACATTGTGGTTTTGGATGTGTGCCACTACTGTTGTGCATATATTGTATATGTTGTACATGTTTCATATATGATGTGTGCACAGGTGGTGTTGTGTATATATAGTGTGCGTACATGTTGTTTATGTAGTGTTGTACATGATGGTATAGATAGTGTTGTCTGAATGTTACATATTCAATACTGGGTATAGGTGGTGCTATGTACATGTTGGATATGTGGTATTGTGTACATATTGTACTGTGTGCATGATGGATATGCAATTTTATGTGCATATGGTGCTATGTGCATGTTGGATATGCAATGTTGTGTACAGATGATGCTATGTATGTGTTGGATATGCAGTGTTATGTACAAGTGGTGTTTTGTGCATGTGGTACATTGGTACAATGTACATGTGGTGTGGTGTGCATGATTGTACAAGTGGTGCTATGTGCATGTGGTGCTATGTACCTATCGTGCTTGCGGCGCTATGTACATGTGGTGTCGCGTACATGTTGTGCGTGTGGTACTATGTACATGTGGCATTGTGTACACGTTGAGCAGGTGATGCCATGTACACGTGATGTTGTGCACACATTGTGCAGGTGGTGCGGTGTACCAGTGGTACTATGTACATGTTGTACATATGGTACTAGTGTACCAGTGGTACTATGTACATGTTGTACGTATGGTATTGGTGTACATGTGGTATTGTATGCATGTCATCGATGTTATGTTATGGGCATGCGGTATTATGTTTGTGCATCATGTAGTCATTCTATTATGGTGTGTGTATTTATTGTGTTGTGCTCTGTGTAGTTACATGTATTGGGTGGTATTGCACATTAGGTATAGATGATGCATTGTGTTGTACACTGGGTGTAGGTGTGTGTGTTGTATGTCAAGTATAGATGCATGTGTTGCATGGAGTTGCATGTTGTATGTGGTCATATGTGTGAGATGCAAACTATGCGTATGTGCACATGGTTGAGGATAAGGAACTGGATGTTTGTCGGGTGTGGAAACCAATCCAATGTGTTACAAAAATAACCAATGTAGAAGTAAGGATCGATGAAGGATAAGTATCAGTATTGTATTTCGATTTTAATATGCATGTGATTTATGATTCTGTCCCATGATGATTACATGTGATATATGATTTTGATTTATGATGGTTACATGTCATTTATGATTTTGATGGTTATGTTTGAGCTAACCTGATGTGATATTTTTATACATCTTGACTTGGTCAAATATGCTAGTTTGACTTGTTGTGGCAGGAAGCAAACATGATTGCAAATGTACTGTATTGATGAGCTAACAATGATATATGTTATGAATTTACTTTAAAAGTGATGGAAGCTATGTGCGTGGTACACGAATTATGAACATGCCCGATTGGATTGTTGAAATCAACTACAAGAATTAGCAGTTTGATATGCTAGTTTGGTGGTTGCTTATGGTGGTTTGGTAGTTTCTTTATGATGGTTTAGTATTTTATTTATGTTGGTTTATTATATTCTTTATGGTGATTGATATATGCTTTATGATGGTTTAGTATTTTATTTATGTTGGTTTAGTATATGCTTTATGGTGATTGGTATATTCTTTATGATGGTTGATATATGATTCATGATGATTTGATATGTGCTTTATCTTGGCCTATACATGCCATATGATGTTTTGATAGATGCTATATGATGATTATTGTATGATTGATATATGTTTGGTATATCATTTGGCATATCTTTTGGTATATATATTTTGATGATGTTGTTATATGTACACTCGGTATGGATGTAAATATCGTAACGAGTTGTGTTATAAAGCTCCACTATGCGGTATGGGTGTTATGTTATCATGCTATCATGTGGTCATGTTATCATGATGTTATGATGTCATATGTGTTTTCTTAAGCAGGATGATCATTGTAAATACCATAATAAGTTGTGTTAAAAAGCTCCACTATGCGGTATGTTGTCATGTTTTCATGATGTTATGTCTTCAACATATCTTTCATTGTAAATACTACATCAAGCTAGGTTATAAAGCTCCATGAGCAATATGTCTTCTCTTAGCAGGTTGGTGAGGTATATGTGTGATTCAATGCCAAGGACCATGTCCCCCAAGTGGGAGGGTTATGTAACAACCCTGGTGAAAATTCCACGTAATAAATGTTAAAACCAATAACCACAGATGAGTGGGACATGTATTCCAAGCTGAATGGTGGGCAGGACATCCTAAGGGGTGTTCATTTGGTTGTTTATGGCTAAGGAAATTGGCAAAGGCAATGACCAAGTAATTAAAGAGGAAAAAAGGTACTTTGGCACATTTATTTATGAAAATAATGGAAATTAGGATAAAAGGAAGGTCAAAGGTCACATTTTGCATGTGAAGAGGAAATTGAAGGAAAATAATGGAAAATGAAGAAAATAGAGGCCTCATTAATAAAAAGGCTTATTAGGATCAATGGGCAAGACTTGGTTAGTTTAGTTTTGGAGCTCTCTCATTATTCTCTCTATCTCTCTCTCTCTCATACTCTTGGTTACTTAGAGTTTTCTTGCAGAACTCTTGGAGGCTGTGGTATACTTGGATTCTTGGATCAAGAAGGCAAAGGAAGAGTGGGAGAGCACAAGAATGCATCGACATCAGCAATGATATAAGATTTTCTTGCAAGTACCGAGTTGCATGTATGATTTATTCACTAGTTTTGACATGCCTAGCACATGCATGTGGTTTCTTGGTTGTGATCTCTCATTGACATGGAGGATTTCTTAGATCGATAGTGGATTGCCTAGCCTTTCCATTTCTTGGCTAGCCATAGTGTTTGTGGGTTTACATTCATTTCTTTGTTTTTGTCAATTCTCATGTTTACTTAGCTTGGGTTCAGTTATTAGTCTTGGAAGCCCTAGCTGAACAAACGCTCTAGAAGCCCTATAACAACTTGGGTTGAGTTACTAGTCCTAGAAGCCCAGGTTGAGTTACTAGTGCTGGAAGCCTTGGTTGGACAAATTCTTTGAAAGCCCTATATAAGTTGTGGGTTGAGTTACTAATTCTAGAAGCCTTGGTTGGAAAAATGCTCTGGAAGACATAGAAGGCTTGGATGGACACCAATATGATGATGGTTTTTGGTGATGTCTGACCATGAGGTGGAGTCATTGTTTGATGGGTTGAGGTGGGTGGCTTCTGGAAGCCACCGATGAGTTTTGATTGATGTGTTCTATGAGATCCCACATTCATGTTTGGAATATGGCACGGGGGTGATTGGCTGAAGAGAGACTTGGCTTAGCCAATCTATGGTCAGGTGGAACATGGTAGTCCTATCTCTGGTTGGTTCATTTCATTTATTAATGAAAAATATTCATTCTATTGATTTTCACGTGCAAATGTACTGATGTATATATAGATTTTGATGGTTGATATTTGTATTGTATTTATGTTCCTATTATGATTTTTTAGATGCACATTTATCCTGGAGGTTGTTACATTGTCATTTGTATCATCAAAGAATTATTTATGTGATGTAAATTATGTTTCCCCCTCAAAGAGGCTAATTCTCAAGTCGTTGATCTATCGTTTCTTCTATTTTATGAGTTGGTTGCATAACATGCCACCATTCTCCCGAATTTGGAGGTTTTATGGGGTTTTGCGTGAGAAGTGTTTGTTGGAGGTCCTCCATGACTATTTTCTTCCATGGCCTCTAGATAGATCTCTTTTTTTTTCTTGATGACAAAAGTAAGGCCCCTAATCCAGCTCTAATAGTACACCATCAGGGTAAGGTGACTTAGTCTGTAGGTGTAGTGAGTAGCTAGGAAGTCTGATCCCAGGCTCTCACAAATATGCATTGGTTGTTGCAGAGGAGAGGTGGAAGCCCCTCCCCTCCCCCATGCTGCTCCAGTTCATTCATGGTAGTTTGTGAAAGATCATTTGGAGACCTTCAAGAAGAACCACCAATAGGAGCATGAGGCCTTGATGGTATCTCTGACCCAAATTTATTACTTTTAGTTTCATTTGAAGGATTGTGTAGTGGTGGTGTGGCATGGGCATACTTCCATCCTAAAGAAACTAGATCAGTTGGAAGCCTAGTTGGTACACCTATAGCAACATGTTGGCTTCCCTTACCACCCTCCCCCTCCACCAAGGATTCGGCCAAATAATCTTGCTTCTGTAACTTATAAAACTGACTATGTCCCTTAGTATTTTGTTTATTTTGATGTTTCTTGATCTCCTTGGCCCTTGAGGATATGGTCAGCTAGCTTGTTTATTTTTTGGATTAATTTTTTTGGTTGGTTAGCTTTGGTCAACAAACCCTATCGAGGTGATACCAATAGAATTATATAGAATATCTATGTAAATATTAACATTTGCAATTAATAAAAGGTTTTGATTTATAATAAAAAAAAATCATATTGTTCTAGTATTTAGACCATGGTGCAATGCATACATGATGATTCATGTGAGGTGTACATGTGTTCTCAGAAAATTTTAGAACATAATCTGTAGATTTTGGGTTCAGTTATTATTAATGACCTTATAACAAGTTTAAATGAACTTAATTTACTAACAATTTCCTTAAAATCGGTATAAATAATCATTCACACAATATGAAAAATGTTACCCAGTGTTGCAATGTGCCAAACAGTGGCACTATAATGTGTCAGATTTACTGAATCTCATAATTCAATAAACATTGCACAACATCACAATGTGAAAAACACTATGAGATCAAAGTGGAAGACATTGTCACAACATATTGAACATTACTCAATTGCAATAGAAAAAGAAGGTTGATATACATCACTGTCACATTGTGATGAATATTGGTCAACCTCATAAACTTACAAACATATTAGAGTGTTAAATTGTGGCATATTTTACTTGACATCACATTGATGTAACACATATCCCAACATATCATTGTGGAAGACATTACCAAAGTCACAATGTGATCAGTATAACATGGTGTTGTACTATGTTGAACAAAACCCATCGTCACAATTGATTAAAATAACTTAGTGACATAATGTGAAAAACATAACCTCACATTTCATTTGAACATAATCCCTTACCAATGTTACTTTTTGATGCAATAAAAAATATCTACATGTCATAATGTGAAAAAATTAATTAAACATTCCATTGTATCAAATATGTGCCATCACAATATGAGAAACATTGCCCCACATCACAATGTGATGAAAACAATCGAACAATCATCAAGCATGGAAAAGAAGCGACAAATATGGTCATCCATAGTCAAACAAATACAATCATGGTCAACAATAGATAACCTGGACAACGATGGTCATCCATAGTCAACATGGTCAAAACATACTCAATGGTGGTTAGCATAGTATCTTTAGCTAACCATAGTTGACGATGGCCTTCATGGTTTCCACTGTCAACAATTTTCAAACATTATCACCCATATTCACCCATTATCTATTGTTGCAATACATAATCAAATGTAGTTGCTTATCCACAACCATGTTTAACCATGGACAACCATTCTCGAACATGGTTAGCCATCGTTAAATGGAGTCAACCATGGTTAATCATGGTTAAGCATAATCTATCATAGTCAAACACAATCAACCATCATCAAAGTAAGTAAAACATAATCTTTAATATTTAAAGATAGTTAACCATAATGAAACATATTTAAGTATTATGTAATGTTACCATGTAACAAACATTGGAATGTCATAATGTGAAAAAATATAACTTTACAATATGAGAAACTTTACCAAACATCATAATAAGTAAAACTTAAGCCAATGTCACAATGATGAACATGGTCCAACCCTGGTAAACTAGTGGAAAACACGATCAAACATAATCATCCATTCTCACTCATAGAGAACATGGACAACCATGGTCAATATGAACAATCATGGTCAAACATAGTTGACATGGCTAAAATATTAGAACATACTTAACCATGCTAGGCCATGTTCATATTTATTGAACGATAATTTATCATAATCATCCATGATCAATGAGGGTTGACATGGTCAACTATAGTCAACCATCGACATCAATGGTCAACCATGGTCAACTATAGTTAACCATGGAGTTTTAGTCAAGGTCGTACATACTTAAGAATAGTCACACATACCCTATTGTAAAATATGATCAACCATGCCTAACGCTTTCAACCATAACATATCGTTTTCAAACATGGTTAACCATGGACAACTGTGGTTAACCATGGGACATATTATCAATTGTAGTCAAACATAGTCATCGTTGTAATACATGGTTAGCCACATCTAACCATAGGAAATATGGTAAACCAAAGTATTTCATAGTCAAGTTAAGCATGGAAAATCATGGTCACCTAATTCTACCTGTAGAGAATTCAAAATCCCAAATGGTTTATAAGTTCTTCCTTCAAAATATTACAAAGTGGTTGGTGAGTGGCTTAGTGGGGAGAACCAATAGCCTTTCAGCAAGACATGGACATAATATAGGTTGGGGCACCTTCATCCACGATGGAATGATGAATATTCTTACCATGGAAAACAACCCATATCATGAAGGCTAATGGAGTCAGAAGTAAAGGTGTATGGTTCTCATGGTTAAAAACTATTAGGTTGGAAGCCAAAGGATTAATACATCCAATTGTTGAGAGAAAAATCTTATTTTGGGCCGGGGGCATAGCTGATGGAGCCTTAGCCAAATCCTCAACTATGTTATAATTTTGAGCATCTCTTGCATGAGGGTTGAATTTTGATTTATGGATAACGTCCTCGGGAGTTTTAATTGTTAATTTAGTAGGTACGACATTTGGAGTAGGATCTGATGGAGATGTGGTTGAATTGGTAGGTTGATTAGTAGACTAACTATTTAAAATATTCACATTACTGTAGTCCTTACTTTCGGTAGCCACCATAACTTCATTTTTGGGCTTAGTATAAGAAATCATCAAAACTAAATTAGAGGAAGTAAGGTCCGAGGTGACCATATTGGTCTCCTAATTTGGAAACAAGCCTATCAACACAACGAGCATAGTAGATGATTTAAGGAATTGATTCACCTCCGCTTGGTGTGTAAAATCATAAGGGAAATTCTCTTCATTATAGATCAAACATGGGTAGCAAGGTTTCCTCTTCTCTTTGGAATACTGATTGTTTTGTTTATCCTATAGAGCATTGTATTTCTTCTTCTTTCCTTTCCCTCTCTTCTTACTTATTGGTTTCGGATATTTGCCTTTAAATGATTGAACAACATTTATATTAGAATTTTGAATGGAATTGATCTTGGAAGTAGAAGTTGTAGGAGTGGAAGGAGGGCTTTGAGAAGTGAAAGCAAGAGTTGAACCAGATGGTTTACTCATTGACTATTGGCTTGTAGAACCAATCATGCCATCTATAGCATGTGATTATTTACCAGGATTTTGAGAAACAATATCAGTAGTTTGCAGAGAATTTGTTATCTTATCATACAACATGCCAGATTGGGTATGAATGAGATCCAAGTACTGGGCAAGAGTGTTCACCTACTCTTCGACTATGACTTCGCCTTTAGAAATTTCTTCTGTGATAGATGGAAACAAAGACTTAATGAATCATTCAACTAACAATTGGTCATGAAAGAAAGGCTTAACCAAACAATGATGTCATCACCAATCATGAATATAATCAGAGATATGAGTGGCATTATTCTATTTAAATTTTGTTAAGGGTTCTCTTCCAGTATCATATCTAATGGGTAACTAAAAATGTGTTAAGAATGTAGCAGCCAAGGTGCTAAAGTTATCAAACTAAGATTAAGGTAATTCAATGTACCATTTAGTTGTTGTACCAGTGAGTTTATTTTGGAAAATATGCAAAAGAACAAAATCATCATTGAGGGAGTTCGAAGAACACCAAAAATGATAAGTCATTATGTGTGTGGATGGGCCTTCTCCAGGATTTCCATTGAATTTAGGAATATAATAAGGAAAATGTGTAGGAATAAATAGCTACCAAGGAGAATGATCAATGGGATCATTGGTGAGCTTGGTGAAATCTGGAAATTTAAGAGTTGCCATGAATGGAAACTGCCTATTAAGGTTTGGCAAAGGATATCCTGGTTAATATGGGATATCCTCAGAAACAGATATCTGTGTCTTGGGATAGGAAGGATTTTGATATCCAGTAAACACATAACCCTCATGTCCAACTCTAGGATAACTTTGCAAAGGTTGAAACTGTTGAGTTTCGACTGGTTGACTGTAAGGAATTTGAGCAATACTTGATATGGTGGATATTGTTTCCCTATGTAATTTTTCATCATCCCAACATAGAGTGTATTCGGTTTTGTTGCTTGTGCCATATCGTACACATTTTGACCCATTTGAATTTGAGGAATGGTCTTCCCAAACTATTGTGATTGTAAGTTACCTTGAAGAGGTCAGGTATACATGGCTTGGGATGCGTCAGATACCAGTGGAATGGTTTGACTTAAAGGTACAACTTGTAAAGGTTGGCTCACATTCATTTTCATTTGAACATGTTGAGATATGGGTTGTTGAACAAAAATTCGAGGGGTAAGTGGAATAGGTTGAGAGGCTAAATATTAAGACACACCTGAACCAAGTTGAATAGGAATAATATGTGTGCAAACATTAGTAGCCATTATGGAATAGGGTGGACTCATTTGTTGTTGAGAATTAACTTGAGGGATGTAAATGAACCTACAATAAGATTCACCCCTATAGAAAGCGGAGGATAATACAGAGGCAACAACCCCCCAAGAGGATGGTTCCCAATAGGAGATACATTGGGATGTTGTACATAACCTTGTTTAGTAACATAAGGGCCAATATGTTGTTGAACTATAAGTGTAGATGGAGGAAAAGGATCAAACCATGTAGAGCTCATTAAAGAGGTTCCAGGCATAATTCTAGATGTAGATGTCATGGGAGAGGTCCATGGACTAAATGATACACTAGAAAAGGTACCAAAGAAGGATTGGTAACTAGGCAGGATGAGTAGACCACCATATAAATGTCTGTCTGGTGTCATTACAAACATGGACGAGGTTGCAACTTAGGCTTTCTCAGCCATGGTAGTAGATATAGGTTGGGAAACCATAACAGACACAATCCTGGTGATCTATCTCAAAGAATATTTACAAGGGAAACTTAAAGGTGATTTGAAAGGAAAATAATCATATAAAGGAGGTTAAAATGGAGTATGACAAGAAGGAAAATGATGGGATTAATAAAAATGATCCCCTACTTGAGTGGGAGAGAATGGTTGAGGTTGTTCCTATGGAATCTCTTCGATACTCACAGGACCAAGTGGAATGGGTTCACTGTCGGGTCCAAGATATATAGCTTTGGGTTTTGTTTGAGATAGAGGAATAGAATAAGAAGGTCTTGAAGTAATAGGTGTATATGTCTCAGGTAACTCGAGTTGTATAACCTTAGGTTGAGTTGTCTTTGATTTAGGAAAGTTGGGTTTAATAACCTCAGGGAAGGAGATTTCAGATGCTTTGGTTTCGATTATGTCAGTCACCAACCAATGAAGAGGTAATATTGGCCTCCATATTCATAGGAAAATATGATTATAATGGATCTATGTTAGTTGGAGGACCAGAAGTAATATTCCCTGAAGTACTGAATTTAGTAGCTTGCATTTTCTTATCATTCTGACGATGACCAAGTGTTTCCTTGAGTGGAAGAGGAGGATTATTTTTCATTCTACACAAATGACTAGGTAAATAACTTGGTTCTTCCACATTGGATTAATAAATTTTAACAATTAACACAAAAAATAAATCAAAGAGGGTAAACTAGGTGTAAAGGTTTACCAAGCAACTATGAACTACAATATACAACCTTGGAGAACCAAGGATTTACGTACGGGCAAACAATCTCCCAAAATGTTTTGTTCGATGTAACAAAAAGTATAAGGTATCTGACTTGGTTACCTATGAAAACAATAAAAGCCTATGGTTTTCTTCTAAAATATATTCGATGATACGTGGAAGTGTAGTCCATGTTAGTGTTGTTTAATGTGTAACCGTATGATGAGAGAATTCCCATATAATTTTCACGCTTGGAGTGCCATCCAATATACCTGGAGGTACATGGAGAACGATATTATACACTTACATATGTGCAATAGGATATCACCCCTAAAATACGATAATGGGAAATGAAAGCTCCTATGTTTATAGACGCCAAAACATGTCTCTAGCTTGGACCTCTAGATGTTTACATTAATGTTAAAACTTCTCCTTAGCTTGACTCAGTAAATTTTAAATTTTATCTTGAGTTATGTTTCAATTATAAAGTTTGAGCACTAATTTCATCTAAATATCCTAAAATGAAAACTAGCATGATAAAATGAAACTTTTCTTCTCAATAAAAAATTATATATCAGAGGGAAGAGAACAAAGAATATGTAGCATACAAGATGAAACAAACAAGATTGTTAAGAAATTGAGTCATGGGAATAGTTCTATAACAGGACCAAGTATGAAAGAATCTCTTTCACCATAGACATGCTCAAAGGCATGAACTACATTGCAATGAAGGTCAACAAAAGAATATGCTCACATAAGGAGCATAAGATTGCTGACTTAGAAGCAAGAAGAAATGTTGACAAGTCCATAAAGAAAGAAATGAAGTAATGCCCACAAAAGAAGAATTGGATGGTTGAGTTATCTATCTGAGAAGAATAAAATTAAGAAAGAGATCAAGGATTTGAAGAATGCCATGATCACCAAGAATCACTATCAGACAAAATGCTTTGAAGATATCTCCCTAAGGAATGCAGGACAACTCTGAGAAAGAAATAAAGGAACCTTGACACCTATGAAGGCATTGGAGATATGAAAGATGAAGATAATTGATTCTGATGTATAAATATGTCGTGATGAACAAGCCATCTAGCAAAATAAAAATCAATGTTGAAGCAATATCATGATGAAATCATAATGGGCTATTAAGTCAAAGAACATAAACAAGAATGTACAATGAATCATCCATGAGAAGAATATTTTGAAGCATGCACATCATCATAAAGGAGTAGCCTAGATGACAAGAAAACCTCATGAATGACAAGAAATCCACTTTCCCCGAAGGAAACAAGAAATGAAAACCCAGGAAGGAAAGTGATCGATTGATGGTGCCCTACCTAGAAGAAGTTTGAACAAAGACTTCATAACATCAAAGAAAGGAATAATATCAAGTACCTAAAGGACACCCAAAGAAGAAGTTGATGATGAATGAAAGAGTCCCTAGTTAAGAGGGATCTATGACAGGTCCTTGATCAAGAGGGAGTTTTGGATCACCCCTAACTACAAAGGAGTAACAATTGTGTTTTCCATTTGATGGGTCATGCACTAGACCAGGACTAGTAACCGTAAGTCTAGATGAAGCCCATGAATGGAAATGTAGACACAATATATACATAACATTATTGTCTTTACTTGGGAAGAAAGGATGGGAGGAATAGGTGATCATTTAGAATCTGATACTCTTTGAGGATGTGTAGGGAATCTAAGACAAGAGTATGCAAGAGGGCCATTATTCTTTGAGGGCTGGGAACCCAAGATAAGAAGAGTCCTAGAAAGTCATACTGAGTAAACACCTAGGTGGGTATGTACCTTGAAAGGAAATGATGACGGTGTTATAAATCATTGGTCTTGCCAACATTGTAGCTCATGATCTTGTGGAGAGATCGAGATGTTAGTGAAGGCCTTACACTATGACAATGTTGATGGATATGGTGCTATAATAGATGGATTGGAAATCTAGTTTCTCTTATGTGAATTAGTCAATATTTATAATAGCCAAACACCTTAGAATATAGTGTAAATACCTCCCTAGTTAAGAGGGAGTGTTGAAGGAAATGTAACTAGGTTCAGTCTTCATAAATGTAATTTTGATATTTGTATTGATTCAAGAAAAGAAATATTATTTTTATAATATATGTCAATGAGTTTCCTACTCATTGAAATAGGTGTAGCACTATTTAAAGTTCTATAGGTAAGTCAAATAATCAAAAGAAAAGGTTGAAGACCTTAAGGTCATGTTACAACTTGTATAAATATGTAGTAATGTCAAGAGAATACCTCCAATAAAAGTCAAGTCTTCTCCTATACTACAACACCATTACGAATATCCTTCAAGCATGCAATACCAAAAAGGAAACCATCTGAAATTCACTCTTCTAGCCAGCCAACAAACAATTAACTAGTCGGTCTACATATTCGCCTAGAGGAGGGACAATCCTCTGTATATAGAGGTTGTCCACTCCGTCATAAACAAGACAATGAAATATTTGAAATTAGTGAAGTGGAAAGCCAAGAAGAAAGGTAAGGGAAGTTTATAGGGTCTCCAAAAGTGCAGTGAAGGGAGGAAACTCAGTGAAGGTTAGGGAATTTGTCTAGGGCTAGAAATAGTCACACATACGAGGATAAGGAGGACAGGTTGCATATATAGTAACAACAAGTTTTTAGTGCAAGATTTGTTGGTGTTTGGGGTAGTCACTAGGCCTACAAGGCCTCCCAAGTTAAGTGAAGAAGTCCATTTCTCTAGTGAAGGAAAAGGACCCTATTCTCTAAGGTACCTCTCACACATGCGAGAATTAGAGTTGTATTGCTATTATAACAACCCTCCCTTGATAGTCATAAAAGCTCATTCGTTGGATAAGAGAGAGAAGGGATCATCATAAGGGAAGTATCTCATCTAAGTCATGTCTTCTAGACAAAGTATAATAAGAATTACCAACAAGAAGAATGAAGTGCCATAAGAAGGAAGATGAAGGGTTGGAAAACAAAGTGTCGGGAACAAAGTGTTGGGAAACAAGGTGCAGAAAGGAGGGAAGACTTGACTTGTGCTTGGAGGATATTCTCATCATGGGTCTAGGGTTTCGCATTGGTCAATAGAAGCCTCAATAAGAGAAAATTACTAAAGGTTTTTCCTCTCAAGAGAAGAGATATTTTGGCCCTGGCCGAGAGCCAACATCTTGTGTTCTTGTTCTTATGTTTTGGAAGCAGTTTGATGAAGTACACACACATTAATGAATAATAATAAGAAGAATATTAAGCTAACTAGAAAGGAGTAAAAGTACTCCAAAAAATGCTATAAGATAACAAAGAATCACACTACACTTATTTGCCCTAGATTCTTCCATATGGTATCAGAGCTAAGGTGACACATCAAGGAAAGGGAAACTCAAGAACACTCATCAAGGAGAAGCATCTACAAAGTTGAAGCATCAAGCCTAGGAGTATCAATCACTTCAAGGACAAGAAGAGTATACAATACATCATTCATCAAGGAGGTCTACAAAGCTAGAAGAAGAACCTTACATAAAGGAACCTACAAAGAAGAGCAGATTGAAGCAAGACCTACATCAAGCTAAAAGTATTCAAGAAAATCTCATCATCTAGCATGTCCACTTAGAGAAAGCAACTTGAAGAGCATCAAGATCCATGGAAGGCAAACCATCAAGTCTCCAAAGAGGAAGAAAATCCACTACATCTCAAAAATATATCAAGTAGGTACATGTCCCCTTTTGAATACACATCAACATATTTTTGCAAGGAAAGCAATAAATTGGTAGGTACCAATAACTTTCTTTCATGAAAGAAGAGGACTGATCTACTTCTTAAGGAGAATGAACTCCTAGAACATGTCAAAGGGAATATCACTATCCCTGCTAAGGGACAAACTCAAGCCTTAGCCAAGTATAATAAGGATGAGGCAAGAACTCAAATGATTCTAATAGACTCAATCAAAGACTCTCTCATTCCCTATGTCTCCAAATTTTAAACATTGAAAGAAATTTATGATAAGCTAACAGTGCTATTCTCGGTATCCACAACTAGAGAAGTGATATCTCTGAGGAATGAACTATACAAGATGAAGATAACAAAGGAAGGAATAGCTCCCTACTTCATGAAAAAAATCTCAAATGAGTGATCAACTTCAACAGCTTGGGGAAGTCATGTCTGAGAGAGAGATGACAAATGTAGTACTCTATTCTCTACCTAAGGAGTGGGGAAACTTCACATGAAGCATATATTCCAAGAATGAAGAAACTACTCTCAGTGAAATGTGATCTCTATGCAGAACAAAGGAAACCAAACTTAAGCTGAAGGAATATGTGAGACCAAAGGAGCGAGAATTTTCTACCATGGCCAAGAGAAAGGGTAAATTTGGAAAATTTGGTCCATGAAGAACAAACAACAAAGACATGTCCAAAATCCAATGTTTTTGATGCTGAGAATATGGACACTAAAAAAGGAATTGTCCTAATATTAAGAAGGACAAAAAAAACGAAAGATAGAAGGAAGAAGCTCACATAACTCAAGAGGTGAAAGAAGAATGAAAGAAGTAAAAGAAGTAAGATCCTCTAGATCTCTACTATGACTAGGCCAGACTCTTTACTTCTAGACTTCTTTCAAAGTTTTGAGTAGTATAAAGGCATGCATGAATAGAATAAAAATGCATGGGTAGAAATATCTTCTAGAATATAGGAGCATCGTAGATATAGCTCAAGATATTCATGTAGAAGAAGCTTACCTAATATAGGACCTCATCCATGATTAAAGAATATTGGTCATAAAAAGGAATCTTAGAAGACCTCCATCATCAAAATAAAATAAACATTTTCAAGACAAGGATATTTAAGATCCTATGATGGAATCTTCAAAAGAAGGTTCATGAACCAAAGTAGATGTCTCATTGAGAATCCCATTCATGTGGTTCAAGAAAATGATGATATACAGGCAAGCTAAGATGAAGCAAGAAGGGCCACACCAAGGACAACCGAATGAAGCTAAGATGATCAAAGGAGAATCAAGATGAGGTATATATACATAAAAGGTTTACTCATGTTATCAATTGTATATTATTGAGTCATGGGAATAGTTCTATAATATGACGAAGTATGAAAGAATCTCTTTCAGCATATACATGCTTGAAGGCATGTACTACATTGAAATGAGGGTCAACAAAAGAATATGCTCACATAAGGAGCAAAAGATTGCTCACTAACAAGCAAGAAGAAATGCGAACAAGTCGAGAAAGAAAGCAATGAAGGGATGCTCTAACAAGAAGCATTAGATGGTTTACCTATCTATCTGAGAAGAAGTAAATTAATAAATATCTCAAGCACGTGAAGAACACCATGAACACTGAGAATCACTATTTCACAAAATGATTTGAAGATATCTCCCAAAAGAAGGTAGGGAAACTTTGAAAAATAAAGAAAGGATCCTTGACACCTAAGAAGGCCTTGGAGATATGAAAGATGAATATAACTCATTCTACTCTACAAATATGTCATGATGAATAAGCCATCCAACAAAAGTGTTGGGCCTCTAAAATAGACATAAATTAACATCCATGCCTCTAAATTAAAACAAAATTAAGGCCTATGATCATCCTTCAGCACAATAAACCTCTCTTTTTGCATTAGATAATTTAGTTTTAACTTTAATATATTCATTAGGAAGGTTTATGAATAATTGAATATTTGTGCCTAATATTATTTATCTTTTGTGGATATTATGAGAATATTGGGCAGAGTATGAAGAGTTGGAGGAGGAGATAACTTAGGGACTTGTTCCCTACTACTGGAGGAGCAATAATAAATAATAAGTCAACAAAATACTATGGTATTATGGCACAAATTGTGGAACTCCAATGATTGAGAAAATCTAGGAATGTGTTCCACTATTCAAGGGAGCAAATCCACTAATCAAGGGATTTTGGTGGGGAAATATTCCTCCTTTCATGGAGAATGATTTTTAATCATTTTATATAATTACCAAGTCAAATTTTCCACTAGGGAAAGATTGAGAAAATCTAGGAATGTGTTCCCTGCCATTTATTGCAAATTCCTAGTATTACGGACTAGATCGACTAATCAAGGGATTTTAGTGGGGAAATATTCCTCCATTCATGGGGAATGATTCCTAATAATTTTGTATAAATACCAAGTTGAATTTGCCTCTAGATAGATATTTTTCATTAGTGTTATTGTTGAGAGAGCTTGTATTTTTGCAACTCCATTATATTTTCTTACAGGGATATAATTCTATTGATGAAAATAATGAAGATTGGTGTCATGTTCAGCTTCTAAATATTTTTCTCCTCCATATTTCTCTGAGTTTCCTTAGGTTTGGCCATCCTAGGAGCCTCAGAGCCCTTTTGTATCATTTTCTTTCCTTCTTTCCGTTGCTTATTCACATGCATATCTAGTTTTTATGTCTTTCTATTTATGCATTAGGATTAATAATTTCTTGTTGTAGGATTGAGTTAAATGGTTGATGTAAGTTTTCTTGCAGGATCACAAGAATTATTTCATCCTTGGAAAATATTTGGAAGTTCATGATAATAATTGAGTTTCTTGGATTAGTCTTCTCATTCCCAAATCTAGATTGTTGGACCTCAATTTTAGCAAAGAACAATAAATTTATGCTATTTTTTAGAGCATGCTAACGAGATTCAATAAAATTTATTCCACTTGCATTAGGTCACAAAAAAATTCTAGTTCATAAAAAAAAATTACCCCATTACATATTCACTTGATTTGGTTAGGCATCTCTTAGATTCATTAGCCCACTAGTTCTCAAATTTCTAAATTTTAGACTAGTAATGTTTTTTATTTTTTTTGCATAGGTTAGCATAGGTCTTTTTGAGTGATTCCAATTGGAAAGGGGACCTAAGACATCCTAGTTAATAAAAAAAATTGTTCCATCCAATTGGGATTTTATTTGCTTGGTCATTAAATGCTCACGAATTTCATCATTTCACAAGGAAACTTCTCCAAACTTTCTGAGAAAATCCATCCATCTCCAAACTTTGGTTTTGAGTTCTGAGTGATCCTAGGAATTTTATCAGTACATTCCACCCATATAGCACCTTCCATAATCCTTCAATCACCTCTAACATCTCACAGTTTACTCTTGGGTGTATCCTATAGGTTTCCTATAATTCCTACAGGATCATCCAGTAGGTTTCCTATAATTCCTATAGGATCATCCTGTAGGTTTCTAGTATGTCCTATACATTTTCTTGAAATGGCCTGTTTTGAGGCTAAATTGATGGAGAACCTCCACGAAGTCACCAAAATCCCCCCAAGGGTCTCCCACACCATCCAACCATATCCTAACCCTTCTAGCCATCCTCCAACATCCTTAATTCATCTGCCACATCACCAAAAGAAATTATTTTGCATACTGGATTTTGCATGAGAAGACAAAAAGACAAAAATAGACTTATTTCAGTCCCTTTACTTGCACATTAGTGATGCTTGATGATTCTTACTTCCATTCTTAGATAGTAGGATTTGGTTCATGATAATTCACATTATTGCAAAGCATACTTTCTTGGAAATTAATTAGGAAATGGTGTGATTTAGCATTGAATTTTCATCTTTTTCCTTGTACTTTCTTTCCTGCAATAGGTTAGGGTTCCATTTCAAACATTTCATTTTCTGCAATTAGTTTAGGGTTTGACTTCAGTACGTGCACTCCATTACATCATGATAGCAAAGGAAGGACACATTATATGATGCACATAAAGTGCCGACACCTCCTAAGTTTGTACGAACCCCGGGTTGATAATTAAATTCGGTAGCCTTGGGAGTTGTAGCATTCTTGTTGTAATACCAAGGCGGTAGCATGCATGTCTCTCCAACAACCATTAGGTAGGTACAAGTATGCAATATTCTTGACCTCCTCTCTTAAGCATATTATAGTTAGAAATTTGTTGTCAATGCATGAGAGATGATGTTTTATAAGATAAGGATGGGTCAGTAGTCTCAGTTGCCTTCGACTAGTTAATTGTGGCTCACTCCTTCACTCATGCAATGTTGAAAAGTCAAATTATGAAGTCTGTGATTTCAAGGAATGAGGATAGCAGTTGAAAGAAGAAATTTTTTCGAAGGCCAAAGTCACCACAAAACTCCAAACCCTCCATCCACTTCATATTTACTGTATATTCATCATTCATCCATCACATGTCATTCTTGAAAAAAAACAAAAGCAAAGAGAGAATCCTCTCCATTTTCTTGAAATTTCCATTTGTAGGTCAACAAGAAGGACAATCAAGGAGCAAAGGAGGATCACAAAAGGACCCATGTCACTCACATTTTTATTTTACCATTCATTCCTCCACCATTTATGTCATTTTTTCCACTCCTTTAATTTAGTTTACAAAGGGATTGTGTTGTCTATAGGATGATCCTGTAGGAATTACAGTGACCCAAAAATCATACAGGAGGCAATCCTAAGGAAAATAAATGAATTTCTATGCCAATAAAATGAACCCCCTTCATCATTCCATCACCATACCTTGTCCACAATAATCACGCCTACATTCACCCTTAAAAACAAAATCAACTTCAAAAAAAAAAATCAGTCTTCGAAAAGAAGGGAAAGAGGAAGGAATAGATAGCATCACCTAAGTATTCCTTGTTCTCCACACTCCTAGTATTTCTCTCCATGCATGTTACCATCCCAGCAAAGTGTATGATTAAGAGTTCTGAGGGAGAAGCAACTACATGACATCCCATAGGAAATACTGTAGCGGCCTATCCCATTGAATACAAATCATAACAGCAACAAGCCTCCAACATGATGATCCAAGAGTAGAAGGATCTCCATAGCAACAACAACACCATCATATTCAACCATAGGTACCTACACAAACAAAGGAGTCTTTAGAAAACAACAAGAAATGAAAGAAGACTCTCATATAGTTAGAAGACCCTGAAAGAGGAGGAATGACTACTACAGGAAGGGAGAATGTTGCTACAAGAAGGAAGAAATGAAAAATTTATGCTAAACCCCAATATGTAAAAACTTTCTCAGAGAACTCCAAGGTGATTAGGCTGTCACCTAGGCCACAAAGGATAAGAAGAAGGTAACAAAAGGAAGTGGGGCATTCGCCATGAAAATAGAACTCAAACTACAATGATAAAAATAGGGTTTCCAAGAGGTCTCCAATCTCTTTGTAGATTTTTTCCAGGGCCTAAAAAATTTTATAAAAATGGGAGAAAGGCATGGAATTCAATTAAGCACCTTCCCTAACCTCAGACTATCATTTATGCTCAAAACTAGTATCTTGTAGTTTTAACAGGGTTTCCTGTAGTTTTGATAGGAATTACTACAGGATGTCCTAGTTCTCATCTAAAGCTAGTTTGAAGGTTTTACAGGTGTCCAAATGGTGGAATAAGGTAGCAGAAGGTTGATAAGGATATGGAAGACCTTGCTAAACAAAAAAGAAAATTCCAAAACTCATCTTGAATAAGGGAAAGAAAGCAAGCTAATGGTCTCAAGAAACAATGATTTTTCTTTGAACAAATATGTTTTTGGGCTTGTCCTTGTAGAGCTTATAGCCAAGATTCTTAATGCACAAGAGAGAGGCCACCAGGTCCATGGATGAGGCACAACAAGGTCACTATGTTTCTCAGAGAATGAGCAACACTTTCAGCAGGCGGGTATGATGGGCCTCTAAATTAGACATAAATTAGGGCCCATGCCTCTAAATTAAAACATAAATTAAGGCCTATGACCATTCTTCAGCACATTAAACCTTTGTTTTTGCATTAGATAATTTATTTTTAAATTTAGCATATTCATTAGGAAGGTTTATGAATAATTGAATATTTGTGCCAAGTATTATTTATTTTTTGTGGAATATTATGAGAATATTGGGCAGATTATGAAGAGCTGAAGGAGGAGATAATTTAGGGAATTGTTCGATACTACTGGAGGATCAATAATAAGTAATAAGTCAAAAAGATATTATGGAATTATGGAACAAACTGTGGAACTCCAATGATTGTGAAAATCTAGGAATGTGTTCCACTAATCAAGGGAGAAGATCCACTAATCAATGGATTTTGGTGGGGAATGCTTCCTCCATTCATGGAGAATGATTTATTAATCATTTTTTATAATTACCAAGTCTAATTTTCCTCTAGCAAACGATTGAGAAAATCTCGGAATGTGTTCCTTGCCATTTAATGCAAATTCCTAGTATTGCGGACTAGATACACTAATCAAGGGATTTTGGCGAGGAAAGCTTCCTCCATTCATGGGGAATGATTCCTAATAATTTTTTATAAGTACCAAGTCGAATCTTCCTCTATATAGAGATTTTTCATTAGTGTTATTGTGGGGATAGCTTGTATTTTTGCAGCTCCATTGTATTTTCTTTTAGGGATGTAATATATTGATGAAGATAATGAATATTGGTGTCATGTTCAGCTTCTAAATATTTTTCTCCTCTATAGGTCTCTGATTTTCCTTGTGCTTGGAAATACCAAGAGCCTCAAAGCCCTTTTGTATCATTTTCTTTCCTTCTTTTCATTGCTTATTCACATGCATCTCTAGTTTTTATGTCTTTCTATTTCTGCATTTAGGATTAATAATTTCTTGTTGTAGGATTGAGTTAAATGGTTGATGTAAGTTTTTTTTGTAGGATCACAAGCATTATTTCATCCTTGGAAAATATTTGGAATTTCATAATAATCATTGAGTTGCTTGGATTAGTCTTCTCATTCCCAAATCTAGATTTTTGGACCTCCTTTTTAGCAAAGAATAGTAAATTTATGCTATTTTTTAGAGCATGCTAACGAGCTTCAATCAAATTGGTTCCACTTGAATTATATAAAAAAAATATATATTTCATAACAAAAATTGCCCCATTACATTTTCACTTGATTTTCTTAGGTGTTTCTTAGATTCACTAGCTCACTAGTTCTCAAATTTCTAGATTTTCAACTGGTAATGTTTTTTATTTTTTTACATGGGTTAACATAGATCTTTTTGAGTGTTTCCAATTGTAATAGAGACCTAATAAATCCTAGTTAATAATAAAAAAAATTCCATCCAATTTCGATTTGATTTGCTTGGTCATTAAACCCTGACCAATTTCATCATTTCACAAGGAAACTTCTCCAATATTTTTGAGCAAATCCATCCATCTCCCAACTTTGGTTTTGAGTTCTGAGTGATCCTAGGAATTTCCTCACTTCATTCTAGCCATCTAGCACCTTCCCTAATGCTTCCATCACCTCCAACAGCTCACAATTTTCTCTTAGTTGTATCTTGTAGGTTTCCCATAATTCCTACAAGATCATCCTGTAGGTTTATAGTACATCCTGTAGGTTTTCCTGAAACGGCCTGTTTTGAGGCCGAATTGATGGAAAACCTATAGGAAGTCACTAAAATACCCCCAAGGGTCTCCCACACCATCCAACAATATCGTAACCCTTCCAGACATCCTCCAACATCCTTAATTCACCTACCACATCACCAAAAGAAATTAGTTTGCATACTTGATTTTGCATGAAAAGACAAAAAGACAAAAACAGATTTATTTCAGTCCCTTTACTTGCACTTTAGTGATTTTTGATGATTCTTACTTCCATGCTTAGATAGTAGCATTTGGTTCATGATAATTTAGCATTATTGCACAGTACAGTTCCTTGGCAGTTAATTAGGAAATGGTGTGATTTAGCATTGAATTTACATCTCTTTCATTTTACTTTCTTTCTTGCAATAGGTTAAGGTTCCATTTCGAACATTTAATTTTCTACAATTATTTTAGCATTCGACTTCATTACATGCACTCCATTACATCATGAAAACAAAGGAAGGACACATTGTATGTCGCACATATAGTGGAGACACCTCTTAAGTTTGTACAAACCCCAGGTTGATAATTAAAGTTGGTAGCCTTGGGAGCTGCAACATTCTTGTTGCAATACCGAGAAGCATGAAAAAGAAAAATCAACGTTGAAGAAATATCATAATGAAGTCATAATGGGCTACTAGGTCAAAGCATGTAAACGAGCATGTACAATGAAGCATCCATGAGAAGAATGTTACAAAGCATTGAAAACATGATGAAGGAGTAGCCTAGATGACAAGAAAACCTTTTGAATGACAAGAAATCCACTTTCCATGAAGGAAGGAAGACATGAAAACCTAGGAAGGAAGGTGATCGATGGATGGTGCCCTACCTAGAAGAAATCCAAATGAAGACTTCGTGACATCGAAGAAAGTAAGAAGATCAAGCAGTTGAAGGGCACCCAAAGAAGAATTTGTTGATTAATGAAAGAGCCCCGAGGTAAGAGGGAGCTCTGACAAGTTCCTGGCTAAGAGGGATTTTTGGATCACCCCTAATTATAGAGTGGCAATTGTGTTTTCCATTTCATGGGTCATGCACTAGACTAGGACTAACAACCGTAAGTCTAAATGAAGGCCATGAATGGAAATGTAGACACAAGATAGACACAACATTCTTGTCTTCATTTGGGAAGAAAGAATGGGAGGATTACGTAACCATCTGGCATTCGATACTCTTTGAGGATGTGTAGGGCATCCAAGACAAGAGTAGGCAAGAGGAATGATATTATTTGACGATTGGGAACCGAAGATAATAATAGTGCTAGAAGGCCATAGTAAATACCCAAGTGGGTATGTACCTTGAGAGGCAATGATGAAGGCGTTTATAAATCATTGGTCTCACCAGCATTGCAGCTTATGAACTCATGGAGAGATGGAGTTGTCAGTCAAGGCCTTACACTATCACAATGTTAATGGATATGATGCTATAACAAATGGATTGCAAATCCGACTTCTCTTATGTGAATTCTTCAAGATTGATAATAGCCGAACACCTTGGAATATAATATGAATACCTCCCTAGTTAAGAGGAAGCGTTGAAGGAAATGTAACTATGTTTGGTCTTCATAAACGTACTTCTGATATTTGTATTTATTCAAGAAAAGAAATATTATTTTTATATATATGTCAATGAGTTTCTTTCTCATTGAAATAGGTCTAACACTATTTAAAGTTGTTATGCTTCTTAACCTGCAAAGTAATACCGAACAGAGAATATGCGAAGAAAAAATACCCAGAACACAGAATATGCGAAGAAAATATAC
>APFE030555389.1:0-10528 GCA_000404065.3 Pinus taeda | reverse complement strand
TATTACACTTACGAATGGTTGCACCACTAAATACTGTCAGTCAGTCGCACTCCCTATCTTAAAATAATTTGATCTTTGAAATGAAATTTGGTCTTTGAGATGCAAATGTTTTTCTATTTATTTTAATGATTAAATGATTCAGTTTAAAAGAACAATCGGTGTGGCTTTGACGCCTTTGATCATTTTTCGTAATGTAGCAGGTAACACATACATAATTGGTTGGAATTCCTTTACGGGATAGAAACACAATTAGTGAATGGTAAGAGGAAAATTGAGCTGAGATGGATCCCAAAGAGGAGGAGATTCTAGCTTATTTTGGTGATCGTTTAACAGAAACAAGCCACATGTGTGTTAAATGAACCTTGTTAATGCAAACTTTTCGTATCTATTAGATGATGAAGAATTTTTTGGCGAAGGCATTAATGTTGCCACTTATATGTATCCTGGGGCCCTCAGAAGATATTCAACCAATTCAGAGGGTAGTTCAACTGATTCAGTGTGAAATCCAGCAGCATAATGCACATCTAGCACACATTAAAAAACATATACAATGCATGCCTCTGACAGAACAACCTGGATCTAATGTAATATATCCAACTCCGATTGAATATTCAGATGATTAATACCTCCTAGATGCATAGGAAGGTTTTTAAGGCATTATTGTGTAGGCTAGTTGATATTATAGGATATAAAGGCAAATACATTTATTTAGCGCTGCTGGGAAAACTTAGACATTTTTGTTTTTGGACTTGCTATAATGCAACCAAATGGTTGACATACCTGGTTTCCCAATGGGTAGGTTGAGACCATTTGGACATGGACACATTCAAGTAATAGTACCGAGTTTCAAATATGAATATACACAATAACTTATTCAATATAAAACATATTATATCAAATTGAGGAATCCTTCATCAAGGTGCGAGTTAATAAAGAAACCACTATCGGATCTAGGTCACAGTAATCATGTTAATGATGGTCATAAACAACAGGGGTTGGCGTGGCTAGCCCCTCACATGTAAACTCATGCAAGGGAAGGTTGGGCATATCAATGAGGAGAGATGGTGGCAAGTTACATAGTTTGTATAATATCTATCAAAATTTCGAGATGAAAAAGCTGGAAATTTTGCAGTTAATCAGGAGTTTTGGTTGAGGGAAATGGCCATTGTGTGTGGAGTGTAAAGGGAAGTTTAAAAGGATAGTGTTTGAGAAACCTCACCACACTTCCTTCACTCTCGTGCATATGTTCCAGTGGGCCCATATCTTTCTATTATGTCTTCAGTGATGTGTATCAACGAAAAATCGCTTTGGTCTGTTTGTATTGTTCTCTCTATTTTGTTTTGGGAATATTCTAGTTATGTGCCTATTTGTTTGGAATTTTGTATTCTGGTAACCCTTGCGTCCACGAGACTACTTTGTTTATGCTCCCTTGTATTTGTACTATAAATGCATAAAGAAGCCATTATGTCGATTCTTTTATAAGTGACATCTTGTATTTGTACTATAAATGCATAAAGAAAATTATACGCGACAACCTGTATTTGTACTATAAAATCATAAAATTCACAACCACATTTGTCAAATGGATGCTTTTATAAGTGACATAATGTATTTGTACTCTAAAATCATAAAATTTAGAGTCATATTTTTCAAATGGATGCTTCTATAAGTGACATCATGTATTTGTATTGCAAATGGTTGCACGCAACACCATCACAAACATTATTACTAATTCCAAAATTCAAGGCCAATATGCTCAAAAATCATTGTCATATATTTCGATTGATTTTATTATATATATAGTATATATATATATATAATATATTAATATATTATATATATATATAATATATATATATAAGGAACAGTAATTATTTGAGAAGAAAATTGTAAACAATGTCTCAGAATATAAGAGTTTGGTGATTGCAAATGATTCTTTCGTGTGTTAATGATGTAATAGCTAAGCTGATAGCGGTTCATAAGGGTGATGTAAATTAAAAAAATGAGGGTTAAATATAAATGTTATTTGTGTGAATTTTAGAGATATGGTATTAAAGTTTGAATTATATATATTTGGATAGTGTTTATTTCAACCCTAAATTATTAATATTATCAATTAAATTGTTAATATCATCAATTAATTCTTTTGTAAGAGCTCATATAATTTTATATTTTACGGTTTGTAATTTATTTATTAATATCAATATAATTTTAATAGTTATCAATATCAATAAGAATGTTTACAATTTCATTTTGTATCCATCAAATTATTTTTTGTGATTTGTTCATATTATCTTCTTTAATAGTTAAAAAAAATATTTAAGAGCTTAACCTTGTCTCCTCATAATTTGTGCAAGTTTTTTATTTACAAATAATTTAGTAAATTATTAATATTTTTACTATTCATATCTAAAATCATCCTTATGATTTTTTATTTTTTTTCAAGCTTCTTTTTATTTATGTGTCTTCATTTATTTTTATTATTTTATTTCCATATTTAACATAATTTGATATTTATGATGATTAGTAACTCTAGATACTTTCATTTTGGTAAAAATAATAAATTCTAATTGATTTTCAACATTTTTTTTTTAATTTATCTTCTTCAAAGTGAGGAGTAGTTATTTTTAATTATAACTCCAAATATTTAAAAATTGTTATGTTTACATATTTACAGTAACTAGAGATTTTATATAATATAAATTTTAATTAAATGCACAAAGTGTAGTATTTTTTCAAGGTACTTGATGTTGTAAAAGTTATAAATTTGATTCTACAAAAATCCATCCATGTTTAAGGATGGTGTGGATGAGGACATGGTTGGTTAAGGTTGGTGTGGCCAAGGATAGGGCTAGTGTGCCCCATGATCTGTAGATTAGGCATGGCAGTATCTTAAGGCTCACATAAGCTCTCTCTTTCTATCTCTAATTTGATTATTAACTTACAATCTAATAAAGTATTATCAAAATTTAGTTATTTTCAATATTGACCTATTACATTGTTTTGTCTATTACTTATGCATTTTCATTTTTCTAAATAAACATATCATTAAAATTGATTAAATTCTTATTTTTAAATTGAACAGGAGGTCATGTTTATGGACCCCTACACAAGGTAACTAAAGAGCCAAACCCACAATCAACAACAACAAAAACCTCATGTCTAGGTCTAGACCCCTTGTACTAACTCTTGAAAATAAACCAATTTTTTCATTTATTATAGTCATTTTCAAAACTATAATACAACTTTTATAAAAACATAAAACTATTATCATTAAATTCTTATTATTAAATTCTTATTAGCCTTCATAATTATCTTTTTATTCATCTTCATAATTATCTTTTATAATATTTTTTTACGGATTATAATTATGAGTTTCATATTTGTTCTTTTATTTATTAAAATGATTATAATTGAGTTTGATATTTTTTCATTTATTTTTAAAATATTCATAAATATTGGATCATAATTTTAATTTTTAAATCAATTTTATGATGTAAATTCTTACAAATTGTTTTTTTTAACAAAAATATAATATATTTTTAATATAAACCACTTTTGGTTTCCTCAAATTCTCTATAATATATAATGATGAATTATACAATTAAATAATTATATTCATCACGTTATTATTTTCTAAAATTATATATGTAATTTTACTAAATACTTTATGTATATTTTAATAGTTTTATCATTATAATAAGTATATGACTATCAAATCCATTTTACCTAACCTGAAACCAATATTTATGATTTTTTCTCTCCATTTATGATTTAATATTTTTTTAATAATTTTCCCTATAACATTTAAAATAACATAATGAATTCCCAGAATATTTATTTGAATCATATATCATTTAATTCAAAATTATTATTATTCATTTTAAACCTATATGAACCTAAATGTATTTTAGTGCTTAATTTATTATTTATTGAGTAGTAAATTCTAAGTACAAGTGGTAATTTTGAACATAAAGTATTGTAAAAGATTAGTAATAGATGTAAACTAATAGTAAATTTGACATTTATATATGCAATTTTTAATTTGGAATATAAAAACACTTAATATTGAAGTAAAAGGCATACAATTTATTGAACTAAAAACATTTAATATTGAAATAAGAGGCATACAATTTATTGAACTAACTAGATGTATTAGTAACGGATAAAGAAAAATAAATATAACTAACATAACCACTTACTCTACACCAATAAGAATTCAATTTATGCTAAAGTGTTTTCCTACAAGATAAACACTAAGAACTAGTCAGAAATATGAATATACATAGGATTTTATTCAAGACAAAGAAATTATTTCAAATTGAGGAAAATATTTTTCAGGGTCAAAATTACACACTTTATTTTAGCAAGTTTGTGAAAATGTAAAATAAATGTTAATAGAAGATTTCATATCCAAATATTTGGGATATTAAGTCATGGAATTGTACCCGTTAAGATGACAAATATCCACCTAAAAATTACAGTGGTAGCTATATGAATGAACCAACAAATTATATATAAACATAAACCAATGGCTACAAAATTGCATAAACATGGTTTGACGATATTTTAACTTTTCTTATGTTGTTTATGCTTCTTTTTAAATATTCCATTGTTGTGTGTGGCCTCAAAAACTATTGATTATTTTGAAATTTGGATATGGCTAATTTTTTATAAGAATCATACATAGACAAAGAAATGAAGTTGAATGGCACTAATTGCGTGAATTTGATGTTTAAAATGAAAATATTGATGAAAGGATACAATTTATGGTCAATAGAAACTGGTGATGAAGTGAAGCCAGAGAAAGGTGTAGGACCTAAAACTAAATAAATTCAAGATTGGGAGAAGAGAGAGGCTATGGTGAAACTTCTTCTAAGAATGTTTGTAAAAGACAATATTATACTGCATATCAAAGATTGCAAGACATCAAATGATACCTATACAATTCTCAAGGATTTGTATGAATTGAAGAATAAAATTTGACTCCTATCTATAAAGTGTAATATTTTGTCTATTAAAATGGAATAAAATGAAAGAACCAACAATTTTATTTCAATATTGAAGTAATTTAAAGATCCTCTTGGAGATATAGGTGATGAAATACCTGTCACTGACCTAATCACTATAACCATAAATGGAATCTTGACGAGTGTCAAATGTTCATCATAGGTCTTATAGAAAGGTAGAAGGGTTCAACATTTGATGAGTTGGTAGGGATACTTATGCAAGAGGAAGAAAGGCGAAGAAACCTTAAATATCAAAGTTATAATTTGGTGCTAAGGGAAAAGGGGAAACCGCCATTCAAGAGGAGTATACACATATTGAAGAGTGAAGACATTGGAATTATCGCAAAATGTTATATCCTTGATTAATGAAGGTGTGGAATTAAGTGAGGAGTGACTACGGAATCAACTGCTATGAAATTTCATAAACTTGGTTTAATGTTATTTGAAATTTTATTAAATTATTTCTTCTTCTTTTTAAATAGTCCATTGTTGGGCGTGGCCTTAAAAATAGTTCATTGATTTCAAAGTTGTATAAGGATAACTATTTAACATAATCATATATGAATAAAGAAAACAATTTGGATGGCACCAATTACATGAATTGGAAGTTTAAAATGTAGACATTGATTGAAGGATACAATGTCTTGTTGATAGCATGTGTCGATGAAGTGAATCGAGAGGAAGCTTCAGGACCTACAACTAAATCAATTTAAGAGTGGGATAAGAGAGATACTATGGCGAAAGTGCTACTGAGAATGTCTGTAAAAGAAAACATTATAATGCATATCAAAGATTAAAATACATTGAATGAGACATGAAAAAAATGCAAGGACTTGTATGAAATGAAGAATAAAATTTGACTCTTGTCTATAAGAGTAAGATTTTCTCTATAAAAAGGAAGAAAGTAGAAGAATTAGTAATTTTATTTCATGAATTAAGGAGTTTAAATATACTCTTCGAGATATAAGTGAAGTATTTAGCACTGACCTAGTCACTATAACCTTAAATGGAATGCAAGATGAATATCAAATGTTCATCGTAGGACATACAAAAGGGGAGAAGGATCCCACATTTTATCACTTGGCAGGTATATTTATGCAATAGGAAGAAAGGCAAAGGAACCTTAAATCTCAAAGTTTTGATTTGGTGTTAAGGGAAAAAGGGAAACCACCATTCAAGAGGAAGCCTTACGATGGTAATGAAGGAGGAAATTCACCACATGGAAAGCCATGATTTTGTAAGCCACCATTTGCAAAACCATAACCAAGTATGGCATTTCCAAACGATGATATTAAATTTCGTTACTGTGGCAAGTTTGGACGCTACTCTAGAGATTGCATGAAAAGGAAATAACATGAGTCTAGACATACAAATAAGAGGCACACTGGTAATTTTGTTAACAAAAGAGAAACAATGAATGATGACATCAAAACCTTTAGATTGTGCGTTAGATATATTTCACTATCTACTAAAATATATGATAATAATACTTGGTCTGTTTATTTCGGAGCCTCCATTTATATGTCCTATAATAAGCATTGGTTTCAAAACATTAAGGAAACTAATAATGATACAAACAATTATCTTGGATATGATCATGTACACGAAATAAATGGTATGGTGATATATCAGTGACATTACATAATGGTCGTGTGAAACTAAATCATAATGTGATGCATGTGCCTATTTTTAAGAAGAATTTAATCTTATTTTGTTAAAAATTGGAAATTAGGGCCAAATTTTACCTTGGGACAACTCTTTTTATGGAGATGATGATTGCATTGGATTCCTCTTTTCGATATGTCCAATATTGACACAAAGATGATCTCAGCTGGAAAAGTGGAAGTGTGATTTCGAATTTATGCCCACTCATGTGGAAATTGATCAAGTTGGCTTCATCATTATTTAGGCTCAAGAAACCAAATGGATGTGTCTCTTCACCCACAATGAAGTGTATAAATACAAGAGACCTCACACCTCATTTGGACATCCGTCACTCACACATTTTTATCTCTCTTCATTAGATTGGTTCTTACATCTATTGGGTAGCCTCTCTCTCTCTCTCATGTGTTGCAAGAAGGTCGAAGTTTTCTGGGGTAAATTGCATAGTTTCAGTTTGTTTGACCAACATTGACCGACATGATATTGACCAGTTCTTTACTGTAGTTTTTGGGGAAGAATTTTGATTTTCTTAAGTTGCATTGTCTAACATGGAAATCAAGGTTTTATGGGTTGTTTCACCTACGCTGACCACAGACTTGAACGAGTTTGACAAAAAAAATTGTGACCTTTTTTAGTTGACTTTGACCATTGTTAGAGGCTGAGTTTGACTTCCTTTGACCAAGATTTGAAGGAGGTGTTGGACTGTAGTTTTGACCAGTGTTGACCTTCTAGTTAGGGATGAGGTTTGACTACAATTGACTATATAAAGTTCAATGTTTTTTTGACTTTGTATTGGTCAAGTGATTTTGACTTTTATACCCTCTCTCTCTATTGAAATTTTGATTTAATAATAAGAAGAATTGATCAGAGGGTTTTCCCCACATTGGGGTTTTTCCTTTGGATCTGCCAAATCCAATGTTCTCTTGCCTTGTATTGTCTTCTACATTTTGTTATATGTTATATCTACATTTAATATGAATGTGATTAATGGTTAATGTGATTGCTACTAGAAATAATTGGAAATTGTTATTGGGATGCTAAAGGAACATAGAAGTAAATTGTGCTAAGCATAGAAGATACCATTGTTAACTAAAATTAACGCAGTCTATACCATAACATATCAGGATTTGAAAGTGGAATTTGTAAATTCACATTTTGTGGTGAAAGACATGTAGGATCTATTCGAGGTCATTGCAATGGGAATTTGAATTGGAGGTTTATTAAGCTCAATGTGACAACCAAAATCCATCAAGAATTGGCACCCACAACAATGACAACAAAAAATCTTTAGCATCAAAGGCACGACCACATTAATTATCATGATATATTGCTACATAAAAAATGAGGAATGGTAGAAGTGCTTCCAACACTTAAGAATGAATATTCTACATGTGAGGGATGTGCATTACGGAAGATGAATAGGGACGAGTTCTCTACTCATATAGATAAAAGGAATAGAGATGTTCTACAACTTGGGGCATACATAGGTATGTGGTCCTGTGCAAACTAGATTATTAGGTGAAGCATATTACTGATCGGTATTTATTGATTATTTTACTAAATATACATCATGAAAAAGAAGAGTGATGTATTTCAATATTTTAAGGAGTTCAAAAACCTGGTTGAAAAGAAAACGAGAAAACACATCAGGATCTTCTGATCAGAAAGAGGGGGAGAATATATTTCAATTGAATTCATCAAGCACTGGAATTCAAATTGTACAACAATACACATTACCATAGACTCCATAACATAATGGTGTAGCCAAAAGGAAGAATAGAAGCCTAGTAGAATGTGCATGGAGCATGTTAAGAGGTAAGAATCTTACCAATTCTTTCTAGGTTGAAGATTTTTCACTCTTCTTTACTTCAAATTTATAAGTCGAACTAAAAGCTTATATCATAAGACTCCTTTTCAAGTACTTTATGGTTATAAACCAATAGAAATTCATTTATAATCTTCAAAAGAAAAATATCTTCTCATGTTCAGAAAGAAGATAAGAGGAATCTTGATGCAAAAGCTATCAAGTGATTTTTCATAGGTTACTGTTTTGATCATAAATCATATAAGTTGTTTGATCCTTGCACACATAAAATTTTTGCATGAAGATATGTATTATTTCATGTGCTTGCAGGTGAAGGCCATAAGAATGATAGGTATGTTGGATGGCATATTCCTTATCAATATGATGATGTCAAAGAGGAAGTAGTTGATAAGCATGAATAGAAAGAGGAAGAATCCAATGACATGGACACTTATAGCAACCATAGTGTAATGAAGAGGAAGAGATGATTCACATGAAGCAAGAGAAGAGTTGAAATAAACTAAGTACCAACAAGATCATTTCATGAAACTCAACCACCAGTAAGATTTAAAGATTACACCTTAATGACTAAAATTATGAATTCCACAGAACCTTTGAATTTTGAAGAATCTAATGAGTATAAGGACTGGAGAGATGAAATGAAGGAACAATATGAGTCTATAATGAATAAAGATACTTGATATTTAATGGAATTTCATGAAAATAAGTCACCCATTCGATCCAAATGGTAATTCAAACCTGAATTTAAAGTTGATGCCAATATATATAAACATAAAGCTACGTTAGTTCCAAAAGGATACTCACAAAAGAGGGAATTGATTATGTAGAACCTTTTGCATTTGTAGCTAACTTAAATACAATTCGATTCATGAATGCTTTAGCTACAAAAAATAAATGGAAACTACATCATCTAGATGTTTGTCTTCTTGAATGGGGAACTAAAACAAGAAGTATACCTTGTTCAACCAAAAAGTCTTGTTAAAAAGGGTCAAAAGTACCTTGTGTGCAACTTAAAGAAAGCATTATATGGATTGAACTAGGCACCAAGATTACAGTATGTGTAGATCGATTCTTTCTTTCTTCAAAAAGTCTTTATGAAAAGAAAAAGTATATATATCAAAAAGGGCATTTTATTATGATTTCTATGTATGTTAATGATCTTATTATAACAAGCAATTTTTCTAAGTTAATTGATGAAATTAAAGGACAATTCTCATAAGAGTTTTAAATTAAAGACATTGATGAATTGCATTATTGATTAGCACTTGAGATATGGAGAAAAGGTGAATAAACTTTGGTTACACAGAGTAAATATACAAAGGAGCTACAAAAAATTAAAAAAACCAATGTATGGTAATACCAATACCATTACAAAAGAATGTCAAACTCTACATTAATGATGGTACAAGAGAGGTGGAAAACACAATTCTCCATTAAGGGGAAGTGTTGGAATAATGGAGAAATCTAGAAGATTCTCCTATACTTATAACTTCTTATGTATCATTAGCACTTTTTTCTTAATTAATCTATGATGAGTTGGTGAATCCTATATTTTAGGAATTTGTTCAAAAATAACCTAATCCTATATATATCTAAGACTTTGTTAACGTAATGAATTCAAATGAGTGTTGAGTAATATAGTGCCCTCAGTATTAGATATCGACCTGCCACCCTATCCTAGAACATAGGCTACTTTAAGAGTATAGGCAGGCTGTTTACAAATCTCTTCGCTCCTTAGCAACAAATGTATTCAATGTTCAAATAGTGGAAAAAAAACTTATTCTAACGCTCACAACAAAGATATCTACTGCTAATTTTATGTTTCTATGGGCGTACTCATGAGGGAGTGGGGAGTAGACCTCCTTTGTGTAAAAATACAAGAAAATAGACATTATTACATAGTTTTTTGAGGAGCACTTTCTATTAAGCAATGTAATAATACAAATATAGATAATCATAAGAGAAATAGATTATCTTAAACACAAAATCACTCATTTGAAAAAAAAAATATCTTACAAAAAAATAATTTATC
>APFE030555379.1:5110-24251 GCA_000404065.3 Pinus taeda | reverse complement strand
GTGGGATTCATTAAGGCCCTCCTGCGACGGGTCGCTTCTTGTCGACATCAGCTCATTATCCAAGAAGTTGACTTAGGAACAACCCTTTCAGTACTTTGAAGCTTGCATGCCTCAACGGGAGGTTTCTCACTTTTGGCGACAAGTTTACATCAATGACCTTCGACCGAGAAATTTTGTGTGGTGTTCGACACCAAGTCCCTTTTTCACACCACATAGATTGTACTGTAGTACCTTGAGGGTCATTGTCATTATTGGTGATTCCTCTCGCACCTGTTAACCACTTACATCATTGGCTAGTAATCAGGCGATGTCTTTCCATGTTAGACTCCAAAAACATTTTTCACATGGATCGACTTGTACTTCAAGTGAAGATTGGCCGAGTTTGAAGACCCCGGATCTAGTTTCATCCATCTGGGCTGCGATATATTCAGGAATATAAAAACATCCAGTGTACGTCATTCCCGAATAGATGATCATCCAAATCAAAGGATGATGTGTCCATATCATCAGTCTGTCACACAGACGATCGTCTGTCCTATGTACATGAAAATGAGTTTATAATGCTGAGCATGGGAATGCCCGCCTCAGCTAGATCATGAAAAAATGTTGTCATATAATTTATTTTATTGTATCTTATTAAAAGTCACCTCCCATCTCAGAAAAACTTCAGATCCTCATAGTAAAGCATTTCACCCGACATCAAAAATGATTAACGAACTCATGCTTTAGGGGGAAACTATTATAGACTTTTTTGGGGACTTCAACCCCAATCATAAATGTCCATAAACTGAGGGCTCTTAAGTCCCTAAAGAGTTTCTTCACTGCCTAATGGAACAAGGTCAACTGATTACATCATCTCCCAGAAGTTCTCCACTGAAAACTACTCTAAATGGTCAAAACGGGACCATACTAAAAGCTCCATGCAGGGGGTGCGATGCATATCACCTTTCCAATGAACAAGGTGCGATGCATACTGTTTTTCTCCTTTGTAGGGTGCGATGTTTAGGAATGGACAAATGGCAGGGACCAAAATGCGAGGTGGGAGATCATGGAATCTTCCAGAAGCTTCCCCTCTGACACTTGCCACTCCATTTTCGACCAAGGATGAGTAAGAGATCTTCATTCTCCAAGTGGAAGCAGGAACTATCAGAGAGAAGACACTTATCAAGATCCCAAAAGATGACTCACCTCTCTGTAATCATCTATATATGGATCCCTCATCACAAAGATCCGGGAGTTGGAATTTTGTAATCTAGAGAGAAGTGCTGTCAGTATTCTTATGTACATTCACAGTGTTGGGTGATTTTTCTTTGCTTGAGGTGAAAGAAGGGCTTATTAGCTGGAGGATGATGTTGGGTCAGAGTTGCTCATGGTTGTAATCCTCTTGCTACTTTTATCTGAATAAAGCTATTCTTGTTTCCTTCCATATCCTAGTGTACTTGTTTATATATGCTTGTATATAGGTTAATGTACATCTGATCCTACATTATTTGTGAATTTAGATCCTGTTTCTTGCATAGTGTATGTTGCTGTGATTTCTACTGGTCTTTTTGAAGCTGGAGCAAACCAAAGAGCAAGCAACAAAACTCTATGAGAAGGAGAGGGAATCGAGTGCAAGACTCAGGTTGGCCCTCTTGGTTCTCCTCTCGTCTATTTTCATAAAAGGAATCAACAGTAGACTTTGATTGTTTGTTTCTAAGATAGCCACACATCTTAGTGGGAATAGCAGCATCCGTGTGGACATTATTCCCATATAACATGGGGCCCATAAAATCACTGTCGCTCCCCCTGACAACGATGAAACGGACAATATTTCTACCATGATAAGAACTACGGTCCAACACGGTGATACCTTTGAATAAAGAAGATAATCAGGCTCCACACCTAAAACTTCTCCCATAATTTCCTCGTACCTTCCTATTATTAGAAGGAGGTTTAACAAAAAAATTAAGCCACCTATCCATCAAATGGACTCTGAATAGTTGGTATGTGCACCAATACATACAAAATCATTTTTTGTTTACTCATATATATTGGTTGTTTCTCGAGTTAATGAACAGAGATAGAAAATCTTGTTTTATAATGTTCAAGTCTCTAATTTCATCTTTATTTAGAAATGTTCTATAGTATTCATTCATCCTAACCCTATAATCAAAAGTATTACTTAATAGGCCTTGGGCATTAAAAATGGATGACATGATTGAATTTAGTGAAATTTCTATAGTCAATTTTGAGGGATATCTAGTGTTTTTGAGATCATGTATCAGTCCCCTTAAAGTAGAGAAGGATACACTTATTTTTGCATCCAGATTTTGTTTTTCTAGGTTTCGCTCGGTTGTTTTGAGTTGGTGTTTGGTGATGATGATTTTGAGTTCCCATCATTCTCCATGGTAGCCAACTCTCTAGTAATTCACTGAGGTGTTTGTGTTTGTGGAATCAATTCAGTTCTTTTTCAAATTTTAGACCAAATTTTCAAAATAAAACCAAAGAAATGTGATTGGAATGCTCACCTAGAATCCAAAGAGGATCAAATTCATTGACCTAGAACTCAATGTAGACTAGGGCAGAAATCGTTGCTCAACGAGATTCTAAAAATGTGGCACTATTCAAAATTAAGAAAAAAATAGCCACATGTGTATAAAAAATGTGCCACCCCAAGAACACATGCACATTCGTAAGAGTGTATTTGTGTTCTTATTAATGTGTGCTCATTCTCGAGCGATGCATACCTATTACCATTGTTAGCATCCCGATTGATAGTTCAAGAGGTTCCTAAGCTTGATGCCTAGGAGTGTGTTCCTGATGGTCCCATTACCACTTTTGGGGCCATCATTACCATGCAAACAACCTTAAGTGATCCACTTTATAAGACCCATTAGAGGATTTGTATATATTAATGATAAGATGACATGTAGTTTTAAATACATATGAAACTAGAGTATGTCTATATTCTATACTCTATTCTATGATGTATTTGGAGATCTGCTCATTGGAAGGAGTTCACCGCATCTTAAGAGATATTTTATCAATATATAAAGGTTTCTCTAGAGTTTTATTATAATATTTTTTTTTCAATTAATTTATATTCATATTCTCCACCAATCCTTAATCATTAAAAAAACCTGAATGCAAATAAAAAAAATTGTCATTTGAATTTTACTTAACATCACATAGTATATTATGTACACTTAAAAAATTAGCTTTATTTTGTTTAATTCAAATTAAACTAAAAATAATCGAACAAAAAGTTTAATGGATACAAACCCATAACTTCCAATACCGTACCGTAATATAAAAGACTTACAATAAAAAAACATGAAATCAAACTAAAAATAATCGAATAAAAATATTACTTGCTACAAACCTATAACTGGTTACCGGGTGCAAGCCCCGGAAGTGATGATTGATGCTATGTGATTCGTTCTCCACATTTCACTATTTCAATCCCACTTCTTCACCCCTGTGAGCATCACCCGATGCAATGAGTGCTAAGTGAACTATTCAAAAATCATGAGAAATTAGTCAGTTACGACTACCTCTCATTGAAATGGTCATACATTTGAATGACTTACTTAACGCAATTGAATCCCAAAATGATATCTAATATAATGCACTGCGTAATCCCCCATACTTAAATTCAAAAAGAGTCAATGGATCTCTACTTGAATGGTTCATGAGGCACAATACTTGCTAAGGTTTTGCAAATGGGGTAGCAAGCTAAGTGGGCTTGATTGTGGAAAAACTCCACAGTTAAGCGCGCTTGAGCCAGAGGAGTTCTGGGATGGGTGACCTCCTGGGAAGTCCTGGTTACCGGGTGCAAGCCCCGGAAGTGATGATTGATGCTATGTGATTCGTTCTCCACATTTCACTAGTTTCAATCCCACTTCTTCACCCCTGTGAGCATCACCCGATGCAATGAGTGCTAAGTGAACTATTCAAAAATATGAGAAATTAGTCAGTTACGACTACCTCTCATGGAAATGGTCATACGTGAATGACTTACTTAACGCAGTTGAATCCCAAAATGATATCTAATATAATGCACTGCGTAGACCCCCATACTTAACTTCAAAAAGAGTCAAGGGATCCCTACTTGAATGGTTCATGAGGCACAATACTTGCTAAGGTTTTGCAAATGGGGTAGCAAGCTAAGTGGGCTTGATTGTGGAAAAACTCCACAGTTAAGCGCGCTTGAGCCAGACGAGTTCTGGGATGGGTGACCTCCTGGGAAGTCCTGGTTACTGGGTGCAAGCCCCGGAAGTGATGATTGATGCTATGTGATTCATTCTCCACATTTCACTAGTTTCAAGCCCACTTCTTCACCCCTGTGAGCATCACCCGATGCAATGAGTGCTAAGTGAACTATTCAAAAATCATGAGAAATTAGTCAGTTACGACTACCTCTCATGGAAATGGTCATACGTTTGAATGACTTACTTAACGTAGTTGAATCCCAAAATGTATCTAATATAATGCACTGCGTAATCCCCCATACTTAAATTCAAAAAGAGTCAAGGGATCTCTAACTTGAATGGTTCATGAGGCACAATACTTGCTAAGGTTTTGCAAATGGGGTAGCAAGCTAAGTGGGTTTGATTGTGGGAAAAACTCCACAGTTAAGCGCGCTTGAGCTAGAGGAGTTCTGGGATGGGTGACCTCCTGGGAAGTCCTGGTTACCGGTGCAAGCCCCGGAAGTGATGATTGATGCTATGTGATTCGTTCTCCACATTTCACTAGTTTCAATCCCACTTCTTCACCCCTGTGAGCATCACCCGATGCAATGAGTGCTAAGTGAACTATTCAAAAATCATGAGAAATTAGTCATTTACGACTACCTCTCATGGAAATGGTCATACGTGAATGACTTACTTAACGCAGTTGAATCCCAAAATGATATCTAATATAATGCACTGCGTAAAACCCCCATACTTAAAGTTAAATATTCCAGAAGAACCTACACACAGGCCTTATAGATTTGTGACCTTCATGTCCTAAATGGGACATCCACTAGTTGACCACCTCGAGTGATGATTTGAGTTGATTTGCTTCATGGATCATTTGGTACCTCCTAATTTCTTGCTTCACACAAGCACCTACACCATCATGATCACCCTTTCCATGTATTTTTTCAAAGCATCTCAAAGTATACTGAATTTTTGTCTTCTTGTGTAGTTGGCTCAACCAATAAAAAGTGTGTGTTGACTTGCATTTCCTTGCACAACCATCTGACCATATCCAATGCTTCTTGAATGATATGCCATTTTTTGAATGATTCATAAATCAGGTCAAAGAAATGTTGCATAAACAATGTGTCATGCTCATGATCATCACTTTTGTAAAAGTGATACTCCTTAATCACATCACGTGACTCATCAGTGTTATCCATACCATCAATGTTCAATTTTTCATGTATGTACAAAACATGTACTAATATGAGCACTTGGTCTGAGTGATAATACTCAATATGTATCTCTATTTGAGGAGAAAATGTGTAATTCTTAGCAAAGTCCACCATTGATAAGATTTTTCCTAGTTCAAATACTTCGCGAGAATGCTTAAATTCAGACGCTTGCCACATGGACTTGTGTGAGTGTTTGATATATTTATAGATCTAGTTTTGAAACACCCCTATGAATTATGAAATAGGAATCTCATCCTCAACATAGTTGATCCTCTTAGGCACTAGAGTTGAAGAAGATGGTTGATTTCCTAGGACATGCTCATAATGCTTCTATGTGATGGTGACATCTAATATCCTAGACTGGTTGGGATCAATAAGAAAGTTCGTATGGAACAATTCCAAATCACCAAATTCAGTGCATCTTCTACCACCTATACATATTTTCCTATAATACAACTCTTTTGGCTCCCCTCTGCACAATATTTGTGAAACAAAATCATGCACTATAGGACGAGGAGGGTCTTTGTGATAGTTCTTCTTGTAAAATTCCTAGAAAGTGTGATAATGAAGCTGAAATTCAATATGATATCAGCAAAAACATGTGTCACAGATTGTATTAGGCCTCATAATCCATGGCTTCATTTTTTGAAACATCCTTATGGATATCTTCACATGGTGATTGCTTTCTTGAAATTTCTCAAGCAGTGCAACTTCTCTCATTTCTAAAATGTGCTTAGCATGTTCCACATAATCACCTTTAGTTATGTGATGTTGTATGACATGATTTTGATCTAGAATAGCACGAGAATGGCTCTTCCAAAACTCTAGCACAAATGCACTAATTCCTACTGTAAGCCTATCTTAGTAGGGTTTTCTGGTGATAAAAATCCCAACAATAAGATTCATCATTTTCATTCACTCGAACCCTGAATTTGGTATGCGTGTGCAAGGTTTTTCTCAAGACATGGAGCAATTATGACATTGTTGCCAACTTTTATTGTCTTGATGTACTTGGTGCAACAATAGTAGTTGTAATTTCCTTGCACGCAATTCGAGCATCGATTTTTCTTGATTTTACAAACATAGTGAATGCCTTTGATATATTTTCAATGACATTCATATGTGTCTTCTTTCTTTTAGCATCTTGGACACCAAAAATCTTTGTGGCATGTTTTAGTTTATTATGTTTGATCAACTAATGTAGTATCTGAGCTTATGAAATGACTAAATGTTTCTCAAAATGTTGTTGAATGATGTATTTGACATGGTCTCTAATAGTGAAAGCAAGGATATGCTCCCCAAGGTCCCATATAATGCTTGCATCCAAATTTTCTACAAACAAGCCACCCCTTTCTAAACCACAACAACTCCCTGTTATCCTATCAACTTGAGAGGAAACAATTTGTTCTTCTAGTGGATGATCAACTTGATAGGGAAAATCTTCTTCATCCATTGGTTGATCATCTTGACATTGCACATGTTTGTTCCCCTAGTGAAAATTGATCAACTTGATAGGGAAAATGTTCCTCTAGTGGTTGATCAGGTCCATATGGCACATCTTGATCATCATCTGATTGATCAAATTGATGGCACATATCTTCTCCCTCATGTGGTTGTTCAATTTCCATCCCTGCATAATGGAATAAAAAATATAATTGTAAGTCATGTGAATCATCATCATAAGAAAAATGAATATTAAATCTGCACATGTTTATTTAAGAAATCAACATAGGTGGAAGGTCATGATATGATTTGACGGTAGGAAACTAAGTCGCAGAAGTTGACATGGACCAATGCTTATAAGTTGAAACATAAAAAGAAAAGGTTTTGGAGCTTAAGGAAATATGGGTCAAAGAAGAGCACGTTAGTAAAGGTATCGATCCTTGTTTCAACAAAAAGGGAAATTTAGAGTATGATGAAAGGTAAAAGCATTCCTCCACACTCAACAAAAAATAATTTGGAAACCCTAGGGTTCTAGTCATAAATCTTAGGGAAAAGCTAAATGAAAAACAAGTTGACAATTTGCAACTAGGTAGAAAAATTTGACATGGACCAAGGGTTATAAGATGAAACATGGAAATAAAATGGTTTCAAGCCCCGGGAAAGAAGGGTCTAAGAAGAGCACATTAGTAAAGGTATCAGTCCCTATGTCAACAAAAAGGGTGATTCAGAATATGATAAAAGGTAAATGCATTCCTCCTCACTCAACAAAAATAAATTTGGAGACCCTAGAGTTCTAGTCAAATGGACCAAGGGTTCTAAGCTGAAACATGAAAATAAAAGGGTTTTGAGTGCAAGGAATGATCCAAAATGGATCCTAAAACCTCTAAGTCTTCATATATATTAACTATCGGAAACATTATCACAAAGGAAAACAATGAAAGAATGGCAGAAAACAGAGCTAAGCAAAGGTGGAAGTAACGCTGCACAGGAGCCATCGGATCGGACCGATCAACGGTCCAAATCAAATCAGGATATTGTAATCGGAGAGGCCAGCAGAGTACATCGAAGGTAGTGCTATGGAAATCATGATAGCGATCAGCGCGATTTAACGAGGTCTATTGATCAAGGGCATAGATCAATGGTCCAGATCAAATTGCAATATTGCATCGCTATAACACAAATGGAAGACTTACCGTAGGCCCAAAGACCATGCGATATATCGCATTGCAATAGTGCATCGCGATAGCACATCGCAGTGATACAAAGGAGCAGGGCCGATACAACATGTGACTTATGATAGCCAGACCTGACGGGGTTTATAAATGCGGCTCTATAAGTTTTGAGTTCTGATATAAAAGTAATTATCGGGTTCTTCTGTGTATTAGCGCATTCCCGTATAAAAACTGAAATACAAAGGAAGTGAACCGAACCAATAAAAGCCAGACTCAAAAGACGTATAGATGTAGCTTTATGTATTTGAGTTCCATGGTAAGCGGGATTTCGAGTAGGCCTCAGGCAGTAAGTGGTATTGGATGAGCTCTGCCCGAGCCCATACACTGGCGACATGTGGCTTGGTGCAGGAGAGAGAAAAGACCCTTTTCAGGCGGGTAATCTCTGTGCATATAAGCTACCTGAAATGAATGTCAGAGGCTGGATCACAGACCCAATAGATCAACGATGGGAAATACAAAGGGGCTTGCGACAACGATATAACACGAACCCAATAGGGATTATGGATGAATTCAATGTTATTTGAAGTTCGATAGAAAGTGTTTTTATGGATTTTTCAATGTTTTTTGTGTATTTCTTTGTGTAAACAGAGAAACAAATTTTTGGGATTTCACCCGCGCCAGTGGTCCTTTATGTTACAAACAGGTGGCCAGCATACCTTAGGGCATTTAGCAATGATTGATAAATGCTCTAGAAGGAGAGGAAGGGATAGTGGCTGGGATCCAGAGAGCTTGAAAGGGGAGACGAACAAACAAGTGCTGATAGGATTAAAAGCCATTCAATGGAAGAGACAGGGGGGCAGTTGGTGAGGTAGAGAGAAATTAGAAGACAGAGAGCAAGAGGGAGAGTCTGTGTACTCTTGTAGACTTGAGGATTTCAAGTAAATCCCTGTTGTTTTGTCACTGTTGTGTTGAGACTCGGTTTGAGCTCACACTCGTAATAATATGATCTTGAAGACATAATATAGAGGTCGACACTGAAAGTTGGACTAGGAGACGTAGCCAGGAAGTCTAATGAACTCCTTGATTATTTGTTGTGTTGATGTGTGTGACTATTATGTTTTCGCAATCTTTTCGATGCGTTGCACTAAGTAATATAGGCATTCTTGCACATGAGTCTGTAATACCTTTATATTGATTTAAAATCTCATTTTCAGATCAAGTGGTATCAAAGTTTTAGGTTTTGTTAAGGTTAGACAAGCTTGTGCTGGATTTTGAATGCTAACTAGATTAAAGCTCAGATTAGGAGAAGGAGAACTTGTTGAGGCTAATCCAAAGATTGGAAGAGTCTATTCTTAGAGGAGAATGGTAGAAGAAACTCCATTGGGATTAGAATCTCAATTTATGGAAGGTTTTAAGGCACTCCAAGCCATGGTGGAAGAGATGTATCTGGAATTTAAGAAGGGTCGAGGTGAAAGCCCCTCAACACCTAAGCCAAACAAAGGAGCAAAGAAACCTTTTCTAGTTTCCTCTCCAGAAGGAAAGGGAAAAGGATAAATGCCTCCTCCACCAACTCCTCCATCATCACCTTCATCATCCTCATCATCTTCTTTGCATAAAACTAGCCCTGATAAGAAAAAGAAGAAAATTTCATTGATTAAATTAGATGTGAAGTTTGATTTTCCACTTTATGATGGAGAACTAAATGTAGAGAAGCTAGATAATTGGATAAGACAGATTGATGTATACTACAGGGTGTAGAACATTGATTTAGAAAAGAGAAAGATTCAGCTAGCTAGCCTTCGACTTGGAGGAACTGCACTAGTATGGTGGGAAGGCAAGACACAAGCTGATCTGAAAAAACATGGTAAAATCCTTTCTACCTGGAAAGACTTTGTTTCTGCTCTCAAAAAGCAATTCTATCCTTTAGCTTACATGCAGTAGGCAATGATGAGTTGGCAAACTCTTCACTAGTTGAAGGGCAAGAGTGTACAAAGTTATACTCAGGAATTCAAGAAAAGAGCTTTAACTCTAGGAATATCATTAGACTCACCTGAGACTTTATTGAAGTATATAGTTGATCTGCATGGTTATTTAAAGAATACCATACTCATGTTTAATCCCACTAGCTTAGATGATATATCAGTTCAAGCAACACATCTAGAAGCTAGAGGTAAGAATGTAAACCCAGAGGTTGGGGGAACATCTAAATATTTTGTAAACAAGAACAAGGAAAAGAAGAAACTGAAATGGAAGGAGAGGAAAGAAAACACTGTAAAGAAGTATAAACCTTCAGGCACTCATTGCAGGAAAGAAGGACACGATGATGCACACTGTTGGTATTTGCATCCAGAACTGAAACCCAAGAAGTTCGGTGGTAAGGAGAGAAATAATGTTGCAGCTATTCAACAGGACTTGGGATCAGATTCAGGTGATGAAACAACGATTACAGCCACAGGTATTAGAGGTAAAGATTTTGAAGCATCCACAAGTAATTTTGCACAATCTGTTAATAATGAAAGTAATGAGAGACAAAGAAATGAGCTTTTTCATATTAGAGTAATTTCTAAGCATAATAATATTGATACGTTGTTTGATAGTGGATCACAAGTAAATTTGATTTCTAAAACAATTGTAAAGAAGTTGGGATTACAAACAAAACCTATGAGAAGCCATATCCTTTAGGTTGGGTGTGTGATAAAACAAAGCTACAAGTAACGAGACAATGTAAACTTAGGTTTGCTATTGGATCAGCATTTGTAGATGAGGTTGAGTTAGATATAGTTCCATTTGATATATGTGGTATTGCTTTGGGAAGTCCATACTTGTATGATAGGAAAGCTATTTTCTATAGAGATGAAAATAAGTATCAACTCAATAAATATGGAATAGAATATATTGTAAGAGCTCATAAACTCAAAAATAACTATTCTCTCATAAACTCAGGATAGATGAAAAGAATTGTGAATTCAAGTAAGCAGTTTTTATTCATGGTTGTAAAGGCAAAGGATCCTGAAAAATCCAATGCATTTGAAGGCTGTGATTCTAAACAAAAAGCTGATTTAGTTAAAGTTGTTTCAGAGTATGATGTTCTATTTCAAGAACCAAAAGGTCTACCACCCAAGCGAGAAATAGTACATGATATTTGTTTGCAGCAAGATGCTCCATTACCTAACATTGGAGTGTACAGGTTGTCAACTTTAGAGAATGCAGAGATAAAGAAGCCGGTATAGGAGTTGCTCGAAAAAGGGTTTATATGACCAAGCAAATCACCATGTGGATCTCCAATCATGCTGGTGAGAAAGAAAGATGGATCATGGAGGATGTGCATTAATTATAGAGCACTGAATAAAATAATGATCAAGAATCGTTATCCTCTTCCTCATATTGATGATCTATTAGATCAATTGAAAGAAGCAGTTTACTTTTCTAAGTTAGACATGCGAAGTGGTTATCACCAGGTCAGAGTTGCAGAACAAGATGCATGGAAGGCTGCTTTCAATACAAAGAAAGGACTATATGGATGATTGGTTATGCCTTTTGGCATAACTAATGCTCCTGCTATGTTTATGAGAGTTATGAATGATGTACTCAGACCTTTTATTGATGATTTTGTAATTGTTTATTTAGATGACATTCTTGTTTTTAGTAAGATATGGGAAGACCATGTAAAGCATGTAAAGCAGACTTTAGATGTTTTAAAAAGAGAAACTCTCTATGTAAAACTGTCAAAATGTGAGTTTGGCAAAACATCTTTAAATTATTTGGGTCATATTGTACGGGGTGGTGAATTGAAGATAGATCCCTCTAAGGTTGAAGTCATCGTAAACTGGCCTAAACCCAAATATGCTATAGAGGTTACGAGTTTCCTAGGGGCAACACAATACTGGATAAAGTTTATTGCTAACTTTTCATTGATTGTAGCTCCATTACATGATTTAATAGGATTGAAATAAATGTTTAAGTGGGGAGGCAAACAACAGAAAGCCTTCGACACCTTAAAAGAAAAAATCAGTGCAACACCAGTACTAGCACTACTAGATCTTCAACATCCATTTGAGATTGAGACAGATGCCAGTGACTATGCCACGGGAGCAGTGTTGATGCAACATGATAAACCCATATTCTATCATTATGAGACATTTAATTCTACAGTAGTTAATTATCCCACATATGATAAAGAATTGTATGCATTAGTGCAAAGTGTGAAAAAGTGGAAACATTACCTAATGGGTAAGGAAACAATCATACACACAGATCATCAACCACTTCAATATTTGCACTCACAAACTAAATTGCAGCAATCAAGACATTATAGGTGGATGGGTTTTCTACAACAATTTCATCTTGTCATCAGATATAAGAAGGGCATACACAATAAGGTTGTAGACATGTTATCAAGACCAATCATAAATTCATCTATTATACTTAAGCATAACTCAGTAATGCATGAAAGTTACATTGAACAATATGCTCAAGATGTAGATTTTAAATATGTATATGCAACTTTAAGTCATGGCAAACAAGTAGAAGAATTGGATTATTATGTAAAGGGCCAACTCTTATATCATTTGGAAAGTTATGCATTCCACAAATTGAAAGAGTTAACATAATTCGATAAGCACATACTTCTCTAATATCAAGTCATTTTGGTGTAAGTAAAACAGTTTCAAAATTGCAAAGGTTCTGTTATTGGCCAAGAATGCATGAGACAATTTCTAGATATATCAAAGGGTGTACTATGTGTGCTACAAGCAAGACAAGTAATAGAAAATTAGGCTTGTACACTCGACTTTCAATTCCTTCTCATCCTTGGGAAAGTGTTTCCATGGACTTTGCTAGGGGGTTGCCAAAATCTAGAAAGGGTCATGATTATTTGTATGTTGTTGTGGATAGGTTCAGTAAAATGTGTATTTTGATGCCATGTAACAAGCAGGTTACATTGAACAAATAGAAAAGTTTTTCTTTTAGAATGTATGGGTTCATTTTGGGTTACCCACTTCTATTGTATCTGATCGAGATTCTCGATTTGTTGGGAAGTTTTGGTCAAGTCTATGGGAGTTGATGGACACCATGTTGAAGAAGAGCACAAAATTTCATCCATAGACAGATGGTCAGATAGAAGTGGTCAATAGGACAGTGATCTAGTTACTCAGAGGCTATTGCAGCAAGCATCCCAAGCTTTGGGATGAGCATTTGTGTTATGTGCAACATGCTTACAACCATGCCAAACACTCTTCTACTCAGAGATCTCCTTTTGAGACTTGTTTTGGTTTTATACCAAACTCTCCCTTGGATTTTTTCTTTGGTAAAGACATAACAGTTGATGGACATAGTGATGTGGACAAAGCAACCAAGTTCATTGAACAAATCCAAGAAATTCACTAGGCAGTACAGGAACAACTGGAAAGAAGTCAAGCCAAGTACAAGGAAAGACATGACAAGCATCAGGTTGAGCATATTTTCCAAGTTGGTGATCAAGTCTGGCTATAGATCAGCAAAGAAAGAATGCAAGGTGAAGGTAAGAAGCTAAAACCAATAAGGTATGGACCTTTTAAGATACTTGATAAAATTGGTGAAAATGCTTTTTGCCTTGATTTGCCAGCTTATATGCAGATCTATTTAGTTTTTAATGAAAAGAACTTGAGATTGTATGAACCTTCATTGATTGAAGATCCTGAAGAGAAAAGTCAGTTGCCTTCTATTGAGGATATGTTGCCTGAATATCTCAATGAGTTATAGGAATATATAGTTATGGACAGGAAGATGAGAACTATGCATGGAGGGGATGCTAAGAACCTAAGAATAAGGCTCAAAGGTTCAAACCCAAGAAAAGCATGATGGATAGAAGTTAAACAAGTGAGGGAGTTGTATCCTCACTTGATAGATGCATAAAAACCAACTTTTGGTGGTCCAAAAGCTTTTTAGTGGAAAGGCATGATCCAAAATGGATCGTAAAACCTCTAAGTCTTCATATATATTAACTATCGGAAACAATATCGCAAGGGAAAATAGTGAAAGAATGGCGGAAAACAGAGCTAAGCAAATGTGGAAGTAATGCTGCATAGGAGCAGTCAGATCAGACCAATCAACGGTCCCAATCAAATCGGGATATCGCAATTGGGAGAGACCAGCAGAGTATAGTGGAGGTAGCCCTATGGAAATCATGACAGTGATCAACACGATTTAACGAGGACCATTGATAAACACGCAGATCAATGGTCCAGATCAAATCACAATATCACATCGCTATAACACAAAGGGAAGACTTACTGGAGGCCCGAAGACCATAGGATATGAGATTGTGATATATCGCATCGAAATGATACAAAGGAGCGGGGCCGATACAACATGCGACTTGTAATAGCCGGACCTAACGGGGTTTATAAATGTGGCTCTATAAGTTTTGAGTTCTAATATAAAAGTAATTATTGGGTTTTTTTGTGTATTAGCGCATTCCTGTATAAAAATTGAAATACAAAGGAAGTGGCCCAAAGCGATAAAAGCCAGACTCAAAAGATATATATATGCGGCTTTATGTATTTGAGTTATGTGGTAAGCAAGATTTCAGGTAGGCCTCAGGAGGTAAGTGGTATTGGATGGGCTCCGCTCGATCCCGTACACTGGTCGACACGTGGCTTGGAGCAAGAGAGAAAAAACCACCTTTTTGGGTGGGTAATCTCCGCACATATAAGCCACCCGAAATGAATGTCAGCTGTTGGATCGGAGATGTTGAGGAGGTAAATCCCCTCTGCGGACAAAGGCGATCCCTACTAGCCCAGACCGGGTCTAGCAATAATCATCAAACGCTATAGCGCAAGTTCCTAATTGCAATTTAAAAGACCAGTGATGAAGGCCTACCTAGATTCCAACGCTAGTGCTTGTAGAAGAGGTGGTGCTCCCATTCCTTTGCTCCGACAGATCACAATCCCCACGATCTCCATGAATGGACACCTTCACATACAAGAAACAACACAAACACAAGAATAAAATCCAACATATGCAACTATATATAAGTCAGAAAGGATATAACTCATCATCATCACAAATAACAATAAGAGTGGAACCATAACCAATAGTCGTTCATTAATAATAATCAAAGAAGAATACAACCAAATTTATGATGCTAGATTCTCCTTTGGCCGGGTAGTCAACAGCACATGTCTCGCAAAGCTTGTTGGGAGTAAGGATAAGCCTCTCTCTTTGGTTCTTGGACAATAATCTCCTTACTTGGATTTAGCCTTATGGGAATCAAGAAGGCTCTTGCAGCATGAAGCTATTGGAAACTTGACAATTCTGAATCTTTGGAACTAGCTTGCCAAGGAAAATGGACAAGCTTTTATAGATGGAGGAAGGGGAGTTGGGATCATCCACAATAATCATGGGATTGGCCATATCATCAAGGAGGCTTCCATGAGAGGTGGCAAACCACTTCCTCTCAATGGAAATCCGTAGCCAAACCACCCAACTCAAGATAGATGCAGTCCAGGAATTTGTTAGGACGAAACTTCCGTCGTTTGTTTGTTAAAAAACACCACTTATTATGGTTGGCACAGGTGCGACTCTATGACAGAGCACCAACTGGCGTGCCCTCTTTGGAGGATTTGCCCCCTTGGCGCGAGGGTTGCACTATGGAACTACGCCAATGGAAAAAGAGCTATTTTTAGGGTTTTTCAGCAGGAGATGTCTTCAGGGCAAATAAAGCTCATGTTCAGAGGAATGTAATGCAAGTGTTTGTAGGCCATGTCACTTCTCATAGGTCCCGGAATGAGTCCTCCAAGTTTCGGGAGAGGGGTAGCAGGGACGGTGACAAATTGTTGTGTGACAGATGCCCCCTAAAGCATGAGGCCTGAGAGGGGTGAAATGCGTTACGAGAACATGTCCAACCGAAAACAGTACCGCCGAAAAACCTGCATGGAGAAGTACAACTAATATCTCAAAAACATGATATATGTGGTATGGGTGCAACCATCCATAGCAGAGTACACAAGAATCTAGATCCAAGGTATGGACGTAGCCATCCAGTGAGGATCGATAAATAGACTCAGGCATGGTCGCAGCCATCCAGTGAATGATTCATGTAATAATAATCCAGAAAATCGCAGCCTAGATCCCAACAGACAAAATCCAGGGTCTTGCGCTCCATCTCGATCCGATCAAAGTACAAGTTCAAGCATGCAAATATAGGAATCGAAGTCGAACATGTAGGAACATCATCTGATTACCAGCCAATGATGAAAACTGTTAACAGACGCGAGAGGTACCACCAATAATGACAATGGCCCTCAAGGTACTATAGGTGAAATATATGGCGTGTGAATCAGTGAGCTGGCGTCGAACACCCGTAGAATCATTCGATCAGAGGCCAATGATGAAAACCTCACGTCGAATGCGAAGAACCTGCCATTGAGGCATGCAGGCTCCAAGGCACCAAAAGGGAGTCTCTAGATCAACTTCCTGGATATTGAGCTAAAGTCGACAAGAAGGGACCTTGATCGAAGGTGGTCCATAGTGTTTCCCACATCATCGATGCGAGACAAAGGAGGAATAATTTTTTTGTGAATTAGGATTATATGAGTAATCAGAGGGAGGTTGATTATTTCACAGAGGTCAACTTCTCTTGAACACATCGGCGACATGACAGTGGACTTGGTAGTATTTGACATCAATGGGTTAGAGGTCATGGAGACAAGGCAAAGAGTAGATGAGAGGTCAAACAGGATCACCCAAACCCACGAAGGCAAGTGAAAAATGAGATGATATGTCCCCACCTAGACACGAATGTAGACAAGTGCCATTTCAAGGGCGACATACTGCCGACATGACAATGATTCTGGTTCTATTTTCCCCACCATTTCCGATGAGTACCCCAGTTATTTTTATTAACAAGCTTGATGGTGATAGCATATGCTTGTAAAGCAGCATTTCGACGGAATCCAATGTCATCAAGTTTTAACGAGTCTGACAAAGGAAGAACTCAACATCTTTTCATGTTTAGATAGTTTGAAAAGACAGCAGAAAAGTAAACTCCAGGGGTGTCCTTTTTCATAAAGTTGTGTCTCTCGAGCCCGAAAAAGTATAAAATAATGCTCGAAAGAACCGCCCGATCATTACGATCGAGGAGTAATTTTCATGAGTAGTGACTTCGACCTGAAAAAGTAAAAAAGCGATCGAAATCACGTCGTTTTGTAACCGTTAACGAGCCTGAAACGACAAGGGCCCGACGGTCTTTTCGTCTTTACACGGTCGGAAAAGAGTTTAAAGACGACCGCCTCTTATTTATGTTTAACGAGTCAAGAGGGATAACTCGGCATTCTTTTCATATTTAGAGAGTCGGAAAAGAGCTGAAAGATGACTCCAGAATGAATTTTTCGTGTATCTACGAAGTCCAAAAAAGTAGAAAATATAACTCGTTTCACTGTCTAAGTTGCAAAAAACCTGTCGCTGCACAAAAAGCAAGTGTAAAACCCATTTTCGACAAAAATATATTAAAATATTCATAAAAAATAACTTTTAAAACCTATTTTGAGTTGAAAAAGCTATAAATAGGTCAAAATGGTAAAAACAAAATTACTTTTTACTTTTTACCTCACTGAAGAGCAGCAGTCGTCCATTTGGTGTGCGAACTTCGGGCAACAATTGTGACAGATCCGTGCGACCATTTAGAGCTTCGTCAGTTCCAGGTAAGAGGCGCTTCCTATCACTCCATTTTAACCCATTTTTTAATGATTTTCCTTTGCTCATTTGATCTCTGGGGAAGGAATTGAAAAAGTTAGGGCCGCGCCCATTAGCGCGGGTATTGGTTATTAATGAAAAAGAGGGAGCACAGAAGAGTGGATGAATTGGCCATGGAAGATGAAGTTTTCATGGACGCCCGCAGGAATTGCGGGCTGAAAAAATTCTTCCTGACACCTTACTTATGAGCTCAACGTGAGCTCTTACAGTACTTGATCATCCTTTGGGACAAAAATGAGCAAGTGTTCCGATTGCGAGATCAAGTATGAGAACTGGATGTTTTTGACATCTACTTCATCACGGGATTGTCACGCAGAGTTCCGGTGCCCATATTGACGGGGAGCAGACCATTTGGGGAGAAGATGGGCGAGGTGATGGAACGAGTGTGCCCAGGGGCACAATTTGGATCTGGGAGTGGAAAGGTAGATATTACCACCATTCGAGATCTAACACTCAAGGTAATGCTATTTACCATCATGCAGGCTGCGAGGGCACAGACACCCCACGAGGCACCAAAGAACTAGCTCTTATTGGCCACAAAGTGTATGAATCCCACCAGTTTTGATTGGGCCATAGCAGTGACTGCAAACATGAAGAGACAACTTACAAAGTGTAAGCGAGGAAAACTGAAACAATTTGGCTACGGTTCAATCCTGGTAACATTCATTCTGGAATGATTACCAATCTTCCAAGGCCAAGGGGCCATTGTAGCTGATCCAGTGCCACGAGAGCCAAGAATGGCTCACTGGGCAGCATTGATGCTCGAGGAGGAGCGGGCCAACAGATGTCCTGGAGGCCAGAGTTTTTTGGGTGGCTACGTCGTCAGCTGATCGTGGTCGAAAATTGACCATATGCAGGGACCGACTTTACTAGTGACCCAGATCTCCCACTGCCAGAAGGAGATGAGTGGGGCAAGGAGCTGGGTATGATCTCTTTTTGATTTTATGTTTTATAATTTTTTGTTAATACATGTTCGTTCTAACAACAATTATATGGGTATGCAGATGTTGGCCTAAAGAGACCAGCTGGCATGTCTCCTATTTCATGGAGAAACCAGCCTGCAACTGACCCTCAGGAAGAGGGTGCCGAGGGAGGGAAACTGATCCAGAACCTCGAGGGAATTTCTCGGGGAATTCTGGATTATGCCTGGCTGGCGGATGTCCCACTAGCGTACCAGAGACATACAGTAGGAGTGCCTAGTCGCATCCACCGTCTTCTGAGACGCCTAGTGCGTGCGGTGACGTACTATCATGAGCACCATAGGGATTAGACATCTAGGGTTTATTTGCATGCATATTTTTTTGAGAGACATGTCATCTCGAGATGTATTAAGATGAACATGTATATTTTTTGATCTATGTGATGCATGCTGTGAAAACATTTCGACATATAT
>APFE030555369.1:675-26954 GCA_000404065.3 Pinus taeda | reverse complement strand
GCCCCATAGAATCCCTCTATTGTTATTTTTGTGGCTTTGTATTATTATTGTTAGGTCGGCTGGGTTATATTGTGACTCCTTAGACTCCTATATAGAGAAAGGAGGTTTTTTCATTTGTATCATCCAAGAATTGTTCATTTATGTAATGTAAAGGAGGTTGCCCCCTCGAAGAGGCTGAATTCTAAGGCGTTGATCTATCTTTTCTATCTTTTCTTGAGCTGGTTTCATAACATAGAGTCACTCAAGAAATTTCAAGCATTGCTTTGATTCCGATGAGTCTATTTAGTACCCTATCAAAGTTGCTTGCATCACCTCTATGCGTATGAAGCATTTCTCTTCTTTTAGACTTTTTTTTTGGATGAAATTTGATAAAATTTAGTCTACCATTTATTGTGCCATGGACGAACAAGGATCTTGACTTATTTTATAAGCAAGAGAGGTTGTTTCTTACTTGTCACAAACCAAATGGTTTTCATTAGGTATGTACTTATGGCATGCTTCTATATCACATCTCTCAACCTCAAGTGGAAAATGAAAACCACAATGTGAAATACTAGAGCAAGACTAGAAACAAACTTCAAGTTAAAGATGTCAGTCTTATAGACTAATTAGAGTGCCCCGTAGGAATGAAATCATATCTTCCTTATTAAAAGAGTAGATTCAAGTATAGACATAAGGGATTAGGTTCCAATGTTGGTATCGACAAGCAACTGCCACAATATACCACGGGTTTGAGATTCAAGCAATATGGTTAAGGTAAGTAGGATAAATGATGGAAGCTCTTGGTGATATCATTTGCAGAGAAATGTAGTAGACAAGACCCAACTGAGAAGTGGATGCATAATGTAATGGAATGCAAAGGAATGATTTAAAGGAAATAAAGGTAATGCAATGCAGGATGAAACTAAGAGATTTATAATTCCTATGTAAACAATTTCAAAACGAAATGTAAAGAAATTCAGTTATGTACATCAGAGCCAACCATGCAAACTATATAATAAGAAAACATGTTGCCCCAAATCCTAATAGAATTTGGAAGGAGGTCAGAGTTAAGTAAAATCAAACTTCCAATGTAGCCAAGAAAGCCACCTCTGACCTATGAATAGAAAACAATACATAATCATTAACAACATATAAAAAATGTGCAAAAACCAAATTTTTTCCCTAAATAGCTTGCACATTAGAATGAAGGTAACATTTGCAATTAAGAGATATTATCAGGTAGGAACATTCCAACTAGGTCGCAACTTTATTCCGATATATAGAGTGATAAATATGAACATCCTCAACATCCTTCATGAATGTACCTCTATATGCATCTTCATTCATAAAAAAATCAAGATAGAGGTTAAATTTCTTATTAGTGAGAGAACTTGCTAACTAAACTCCTCTAAAATATCAATGATTTTGTCATGAAATTGAAGATGATGAACAACAGAGACCTATAATCATTCAATTATGAACATTCTTTAGATATGGAGGTGTTAAAGAAATAATGTGGTGAAGAAAACTAAATATGATTTTGTTCAAAGACGTTGCTAAAGTTGTGAGGACCTGACATAACCATGAACGGACGCTAAAGTGCCTCAACCTTTTGGAAAGTCCATAAACTTTCTAATAATAGATCATCAAATGTAGGTGGCTTAGAAAGATTTCTAGGTGGATATGCACAACCATCATTAGATGTGTCAGTGAATACATCATTAGTGCCACTAATTAGATCAGATTTAACATTTAGCACATAAAACTCTCGATGTGTAAAGAATGTAGATGAATAAGTCAGAGGAATTCCTTGAACATATATAGTTGTAAAATATTCCTCCTAACCTATGAATGATTGGCAATTAAAGAAACCATGAACAATGGATTCACCCTCTCCTTCTTGTGACTGTGTAACAAAACTATCATGTACCTAATTGTAGTTAAGACCAATAGGATAATGATCTAAACAATTAAGAGAAAATGTTGGTGTAGAAGAATCATAAAACATGTTAGGGTATAATGAATAGTGTGTTGAATATTAAGGACAATGAAAAGACTAAGGTGGAGAAGCATTGAATGCGACTGAATCACATTCAAAATTCACACCCTGCATAAACAATAGATAAACATGCATGTTATGCTCTATGAAATTGTTTGAACACCAATTGTCACCCAAGAGAGTGAATTGGTCATGGCAAGGAGGTGAATGCAATGGCATATCATGGGAAGGCTGATGCTTAATTGAATCAATATGATTTTCATCAAGGTAATGGTAAAATAATGGTAACCAATGTGAATGAGGATTGACAGTGCTCTACTTCAATAGGGATTAGTGGAGTTTTGTGAGGATGACAACTTGGTTCCTATTCTTGTACAATTCCTTCATTACCTGATTTATTGGAAATAAAAATTTCAATGTTAGTATAAGGGCTATCTCATTGCTTAATGAATATAGCGGAGGATGAGAAGTGGTAAGAGTAACCATCTCACCTTCCAAAGAATGATATTTCCTTTGATTTTCATCAAAACAAGAAACACAAGTTGACATAAGAACTTGCTAATTTGTAGATGACATAATGTTAGATTCACTAACATCTAGTTCTAATTCACATTTCTCCAAATAAGGATGAAACAATTTCGCACACTTTCCCCATACGTAATTCCAATCCACATCTCTCTAAATAAAAGTATAGCAAAGATTATTAAATCAACATATAAAATTATCCAATGATTCACCTAGTTTCAACCTAAGTTTTTTGATATTTTCAAAAAATTCTTGATAACTGTATCCCTCAAAAGAAGAGAAAAACTCAACCATGAATTGTTGAATTGAATGAATATGTTAGGTCCCTATAATACTAGTGTATTCCCTCATTCTTATTGTCATTGTAGCCCCCTTATTATTATTGTTTCTCCTATGTAGTGCCCATATTGTTATTATTATGCCCCATAGAAGCCCAATAGTGTTATTGTTGTGCCCTGTTGACGGTGTTGGACCCGCCAACATTTAGTGAATCTCCTCGGTATGAAGTCCCAACTAGTCCTCACATCGTTTGATGTAGGAGTCACATCTGGTACAATGGCCAAGTTGCCATTATATTAAATATATGCCTTAGCCCTTGCTTGTTAGCATGTGAGAGTGTTTTTCTTTTTCTTCAAAAAATGAGGTTTGCATGTCTGGTGAGTGCTTAGTCCAACTTGTGTCGAAGTTCTTTCACTGCAGAGGGAGAAGGTGGAAGAGAGTCTCAGGTTGAAAGGGAATAGTCCCAACTCTGTTAGAGACACACAACATAACAGGACATGCACAAATTTTGATGGAGTAGTCCACACAGATGTTGCAGTCACAAACACAAAGTGAATAGATAACATGCAAAACACCAAGTGGAATCTTCCACACGAGTGCAACGAGCGTTATAAAAAGTTTATGAGAATGAATCTATTGAGTATCAGGTGAGATAGCCCACATGGGTGAGACAACATTAGCAACTAATACAAGACATTTCCAATAACATATGTACTAAAACAACCAAAATAGTTCAACTCTCTTAATACATGTTAAAACAACATGTATTACAAGCATCCAAAGAATAGTCTTAGAAATGAATGCAATACGTGTGAAAATGTACTGGCCTATTAACAAGCTTCTGAATTAAGTGAAAGTTCCAAGACACATTTGTACACCATTGCATCACTAACCTTGATAGAGGTTCATTGGAGCCATTGCTCATTCCTTAAAGAAAAGATTATAGACTCTCAAGGCTATGTGGGAGGAGCCAAGGTGAAAAGTCTTTTGCATGTACAAATGAAGGGTATATAGAGCCAAGGGTGAAGATGACCCTTGTGACTTTTTGAATTCCCTTGTGACTCTTCAACTTTACATGTGATTCTCTTGGACTTCCATGTTACATTACATCGATTACAAGAGTATGGCCCACAATAGTGATGTGGTCAAGATGACTCATGACATGACTCAAAACGACATTATTGTTATGTTCATTATGTTGATGGTGTCCATGTCGAGCTGCAATGCCACTAGTGATGAATGTGCTCTTGGTGTATCATAGCTTAACCTCTACATGATAAGGTGTGTAGAGTCTTTGATGGTCTTGGTGTTCACTTGATGTTTCAAGTGCATGTCTCTCCTTCGCTTGTACTTGGCATGCTCCATGTGTTCGTTCGTGACCAACTCTCCTAGGATGTAGTCCTTGTTCATCTTATTCATCATTGCACCATGTCTTATCCATGTACCTGTATCTATAATCACTCATGATGAGATGACATCAAATCTAGAAATCTCCTAGTCTATCATGATGCATTATCTTTCTCTTTCGAGTGGAGGTGATTGGGAGAGAGGACAAGGCTTTGAAACTATGCAGAGGATAATTCAAGCATGGATATAGGCTTTGGGCACTACCAATGAAAATTACGCAAAGGTGACTGGGAGGATGGGATGAGCAGTCTGGATCAACAGTGACTATCCATGGGATCTGGCTCAGCTGGAGGGTAAATCTGCATAATTTTTCTAGGGAGACTGTGCAATAAACAACGATACACTCACAATGAAAACTATGTAGATTCTCTAGGGAGTTTGGTAGCAGGCTGTAGGAGGTTGCTGGCCAAAGTTATGTAGAGCTGGGTGGCTGGCCTATAGGACATCCCTGCGTAGTTTCTGGGCTGAGCAAGATGCTAGGCAGCTGGGGTACAAACCATGAAAGCTACGCAGTTTTAAGGAGGAGCAGTAGGTTGACTGACAAGAGTGACTGGCTGACAGAACTACACAAATTTTGAGGATAGTGCAGTGACATGTAGTGGGTGCATTTCCTTCATGTATGACAATTTCTTCAGTAAACAAAGGTGGGCATGGTGGCAGCTTTTACATAATTTTTTGGAGTGAGGTCCAGGGTCACTGTCTGGTCAAACTCTTTGGTTGACCAGCTGGAGGCTTGATGGCTTTACTTGCAGGCATCACACAGTGAGATGACTTGTTGAGAAACTTTTGTGTTGTTATGGGTAACAGTCAATTTGGTTGATTACAAGATTACACAGTGCAAACTACCTGGGAGACAACCTCAAGCTCTGTGAAGTTCTATCCAGCAATACATAATCACTGAGGGCTGAGACTGCACAGATCAGTGCAACGGTGGTCAGCTGTTGGGGGGTGGTCCAGTCGACAGAGTTATAGGAAAATAAGTAAGTGTGTGAGCAAGGGAACTTGTCCATAAATGACCTTGCAAACACACACTTGACACGACTCCAAGAAAAGACACCTCAAACCAACAAGATAACATGCTTAGTGTGACTGACTGCAGTTCTGTCAAATGGTGAAAGAAATAAGTGTGACACTTCAGATAGACATTCAGATGACCACGAAAAAACTTTTTTGATGACACTTACAAAGTCATGTGTGAGTGTGATAGATGTTTACATATCAAAAACAACTCAAAGACAACCTTCAACATCACCAGAACAAGGTCACAAGAATGACATAGCAATAAACATGATGAAGACGACAGTTGGTCAAATAAGTGAAAAGGAAGCAAGACATGTAGAAGAAACACATAAAATTACTTTTCATGTTTGTGAACATGCATGCTAATGAGGAAATGTTGATATGATAATGACAGGCAATCCTGCAAACTCGACTAAGAGGTGTACTACGAAAGGTGTTCTTTACTTACCATACTTACCCTCAAGATGATCATGCATCCGACGGAGTTTTCATGTGGTCCTGATATTTTCCATTACATGGTTTCTTGGTCCTTCTCCTCAACTCCTTGGGAGTGATCTCAACATGTCACCTTTTCCTGTGGTCACTGAGAGGTATATGTGCGCAATTTTAGCGAACAATGACTGCTACCAGAATGAGGCCCTGGGAAGCCTGTCTGCATAGTTTCTACATGCAAGATAGATAGGGAAGCTTGGATAACATTCCGCAGTTTTGAGGCACAGGACACTCCTACGGGATGGGGTCCTAGGAGGACACCTCGCAATTTCTGATTAAAATTCTTCTTGACTTCTCTACACATTTTTGGAGAGTAGTGTTTGGCTACGGTCTCTACAGGCTGCACGGTTTTAGTAGGCAAGGGAGGTTGGTATCTCTACAAGCTGTGGGATTTTAGTAGGAAAGGGAGGTTGGTGTCTCTGTGCACTATGGGGTTTTATTAGGCAAGGGAGGAAGCTTGATGGTTGCAAAAGCAAAGAGAAAAGTTCTGGGAAGCTGGATGAGGCTAGTTTGCTTGGGAAAATGGCTAAGTGTGATATCAGTGAAACATATGTAAATAGTGATAGGACTCGACTTGATTGCACAAGGACACTTCGTGTCACAATTTAGACCATCCATAATGCATAAGACATAATTTTCATGATGCAACAACCTTCATGACAAGAGTGCATGGAGTCAGCATGAAACATGTCTATGTCATGACAGCCACTCATACGCACACAATTTCCTTGAAGTAAGATAACATTCCCTTTGCATGACAAACAAAAACCCCTATGCCCAAAGATGACACATGCTGCATAAATATGAGAACAAAAACAACTCTTAATATCAAGGAGGGGAGCTTGAAATCATCATCTTACCAACAAGTGACCAACGATGATTAATTGCAAGATCCAAGGTAGCCTGTGGAATTCACATGGGAGCCAAAATTTTGGAGGGTGGTTGTAGCCTCTACAACACTTGGAAACACACTGGTAGAAATCCAGCTCTCAGTATGGACCTTGTTTCAAGAAAAGTGAGTCTAATCCTTCTAGAAGTATTGTTTGATTCTTTGATCATCATGGTTTCCACACTAGCTTGGTTGAAATATGTAGTCCCTACCATTCTCTTGATCGGTTAGCACACATTCCAAGTCAAGTCAACTTATTTATTTCAATTGGGGATGAGGTGTATATTGCTTCACAAGTAATATAACTGTCAAAGTTCAAGCTTCATCTCTGGTGTTTCTCCATTACTAGCAGGCCTGGACAATACCCCATTGGAGTCACGCAGGAACACAAGCATCGCTCTTCTGCCAGCGAGCCTGGTCAGTACCTCGGTGGAGTTACTTGCATCACCTCTCTACGAAGGAAGCCTTTATCTTCTTTCACCTTATTGATTTTTCAATTTATTTATTTATTTATTTATTTAATTTTATTTTTTTTTAACTGTGCATAGGCACTTATTTATTTCATAGGCGGAAGAGGGATCTCGACTTATTGAGAGAAGAAGAGGTTTTTCCTTCAAAGAACTATGTTATGTATACCTATGACATACTTGTTAATGTTTTCCCCCTCAACTTACTCTACTTGATTGAGCTTACAAGGGTTAACCCAAAAGAACTGATTAGAGTAGATGGTGCTAGTTAACAGTCAAAATTTTGTGTTTTCATAAGACTCACTATGAACATAACATATTTCCATGAAGGCATCATCAACTAAAGACAAGTTCTTCATAAATAGAGAGGACAAGAAATAGTTATATGTTGATAGCCCTACAAGTCCTCTTAGATTAGCCTATCTTGTCTCAAGACCCAAACACGGTTTCACGAGAGGCTAACCTACAGGTACGAGCAAGCAAAGAAAGGAAAAAGAAAAAATCAGAAGTAAAGCGAGAGAAAAACAAGTAATCAATGAAAGCAATCAAGCAAACCAAACCATGTAAGTAAGAAAAAAAGCATGTAAACCGGAAAGCAAAGGAAGCAAGAAGCAAAGACTACTCCTACTCCTACGCTAAATAGGGCATGGGAATACTCACATGAAATGATATTTTCAATGCGGCCAATGGCACATTGGTTGGCCCATTTTGGTGAAGGCATGGTTCGCGAGAAGCATAATCAAGCAAACCAGCCAACATGAAGGATATAATAATGAAGACCAACACACTCTGAGTTTAAACATGTCCACATAAAAGAAAAAAGTGAAAGAACAAGACAAACACTTTGTGGACTTACCATGGTGTTGTGACACACTATGTAATGATGATAATCATATGCAATCTCTTGACTCTGACAGACAAGAAAACATGAGAAAAAGAGACAACTTACACCTTGCAAGTGTGCTTTCTATCAATGATTCCTCTATTGCATAAGTGATGGGATCATGTGATTCTGGTGGAGGGAGAGAAATCTGTGTTAGATTGATCTTCAGTGCATGTAGATGAGTGATGAGGAGCCTTGGGTGTTTCACAATTTTTTTTATTGGAACTGTAACTATATTCAGGAAAGCAAGGGCCTAACATAACCATCAACTCAGGCTGAAGTGCCTTGACAACTTGTAGGGTTTCCACTTTGTCAATAGATAGATCATTGAAGACCAATGGCTTAGACAAATTAATAATGAGTGAATCAACATCATGATCAAATGGAGAAGTACAAAGATCACAAAAATGAAGATAAAAAAATTTGGGATGCTTGTCGACATCCTTAAGATTTGATGAATCATATAGAGGGGCATATCAAAAGTGATAATGTTCACCCTCTACATTTCCAAAAAAGGTAGATGAAACATCAAGTGGATTATCAATGAAATATTTTTCCTCTCTGCTATCAAGTGATGGATTGACATTAGGTGTGTTTTTCAAATGATCGGAAGTAGATTCATTCGTGGATGGATTTACACAAGAAAATAAGGGATAATAGACTCACCAATAATGTCAAGAAAAAAGTGGAGGAATCACGAAAAGAAGGAGGTCATCCTTGACCATGGGCTCATGCTCAGATTCCCAGTCATACTCTTCATGAATGATAGTGCAGGTTGGTTGTGCAACATTAACCCCGTCAATGGCTTGATCCTCGCTCACAACTGGTGTAAAGTGTGGACCGAAAGATCACAACACAATGCAATCTGAAGGATCAGAGAAACGTGGAGACCCAAGGTTGAGATAACAAGTGTCTATGACAACCCATAGGCTTCCCAACCAAATCTGTGCAAAAATTGAGAGTAGTTAGAGTGGGAGGATGTCACAGTTGAGCAGAAGTTTGTGCTTGTTTTCCCACATCACTCTACAGGGGTGGAGTTGTTTGATAAGCGAGAGGTGGATAGTCAATTGTAATAGAAACTGTGTCCTCTTGTGTTTGCGTAGCTCCATCACCAAGGTATGGTGAGCGGGGTTTGTACTTTATCTTCATTTTGGGATAGAGTGATTTGGTAAGGCAATATTCAAATTTTTCCACGAGATATTGGAATTTCATCTTACTTTTTAGAACTTCAAACATGAGTAGATGGAAGTGTTGCAAAAAATCCATAGGCGATTCATGTGGGGCCTTCCATTGTTTTAACATATTTTTTTCAAGATATTTAGGAGAAAAACTATGGAAAATAGATTCGATTAGATCATTGAAGTGATAAATGATTGCAGAGAGTTGTGAGGTAGGTTGTGGAACCATCATTCAAGGGATTAACAAAGTGTGTCCAAGCAACGAATAGACCTCTGTTTCATTAAAACGTTCAACATTCTCCATGAGTGCATGGAAGTTATCTAAGTGCTCAGGCCAGGTCACTTCACCTTCACCATCATACATGATTTGTGACAAGTTATCCTAGAACTCCCTCTCGACATTAGAGATATGTCTGTTGGACAAACATTTTTGACAGTGAACTATAACAAACTCGATGATAGTTGTGCAAATATTCAAAACATATTCTGAGGACTCAGCTTGTCATCTGACCCTCCTTCTAGTGCCATAAATGTTGACGATGATGGATCCACCAACATTTACGGGATCTCACTGGTATGAAGTCCCAACTAGACCTCGCACTGTTTGGTGTAGGAACCCCATCCGGTATGATGGATCGGTTGCTATTATCTTAAATATATTCCTTAGCTCTTGCTTCTTAGCACATGATAGTGCTTTTATTTGTTGAAAGGGAATAGTTCCAACTCTGCTAGAAGCACACAACACAACTGGATATGGATTGCTTCTAGTGGAGTAGTCCACACAAATGTGGTAGTCACAAACACAAAGTGAACAGATTGCATGCACAACACCCAGTGGAATAGTCCACATGAGTGTGTCAGACATTATAACAAGTTTACGAGAATGAATCTATCGAGTGTTTGGTGGGATAGCCCACATGGGTGAGACATCGTTAGCAACTGATGCAACACATTTCCAAAAAGATACATACTAAAACAACTGAAATAGTTCAACTGTCTTAATATAGGTTAAAGAAACATGCATTACAAGCGTCCAAAGAATAGTATTACAAATGAATCCAATACATGTGTGAAAATGTGCTAGCCTGTCAACATGCTTCTAAATTAAGCGAAAGTTCCAAGACACATCCGTACACAATTACATCACTAACCTCAATAGCATGGCATTGGTGCCACTGCTTGCTCCTCAAAGAAAATATTATAGACTCTCAAGGCTATGTGGGAGGAGCCAAGGTGAAAAGTCTTTTGCATCTACAAATGAGGCGTATATATAGCCAAGGGTGAAACTGACCCTTGTGACTGTTCAACTTCCCTCTTGACTATTTGACTTACACAACACTTCAACTTTACATGACTCTTCAAATTTACATGTGGGTCTCTTCGAATTCCATGTTGCATTACATTGATTACAAAAGCATGGACCACAATAGTGATGTGGCCGAGATGAATCATGATATGACTCGACGCAGTAGTGATAGTATGTTCATATTGCTAATTGTGTCCATGTCGAGTTGTAGTGTTGCTTAATGATGAATGTGCTCTTGGTGTATCATAGCTTCACCTCCACATGGCAAGGTGTGCAGAGTCTTTGATGGTCTTGGTGTTCACATGATGTTGCACATGTGTCTCTCTCATTCACTTGTACTTGGAATTCTCCATGTGTTTGTCCATTCGCAAACAAGTATCCTAGCATGCACTCCTTTTTCATCCCATTCGTCATTGCACAATGTCTCATCCATGTACCTATATCTGTAATCACTCATGATGATATGACATAATGATTTTTCTTTCCAGTGCAGGTGATCGTGAGAGAGTACAAGGCTCTAAAACTCTGCAGAGCACATTTCAGGCTAGGATGCGGGCTTTAGGCATCAGCAATGAAAATTTCTGAAAGGTCACTCAAAGGCTAGGATGGGTAGTCTGAACCAATAGTGACTGTTTGTAGGATCTAGCTCAGTTGGAGGTAATTTTTGTGCAATTGTTCCATAGAGACAGTGCAAGTAGTAGGGGGGATATTGGCAGTCAAAACTAAGAATATTCTCTAGGGAGGTTGGCAGTGGGTTGCAGGAGGCGGCTGGCCAAAATTGCACAAATCTAGAAGGCTGGCCTATAGGATATCCCTGGTTAGTTTCTGGGTTGAGAGGGATGCTGGGAAGTTGGGAGAGAACCCATGAAAATTGCGTAGTTTTTAGGAGGAGCAGCACGCTTGCTGACTGGTTGACTAGCTGATAGAATGGCATAAATTTTGACGACAATGCAGTGACAAATAGCAAGTGCCTGTCCTTCATGTCTGAGAAATTTCTTCAGTCAGTGGAGGCAGGAATGCTAGTAGATTCTGTGCAATTTTTTGGAGTGAGGCCCAAGGTCACTTCCTACTCAAACTCTCCAGTTGACCAGCTAGAGGCTTGATGGATTTTCTTGCAGGTAGTGCAGATTGAGATGACTTGTTGAGCAACTTTTGCACTGTTTTGGGTGACAGTCGGTCGGGTCAATTCTAAGATTGCATAGTGAAGACATCCTTGGAGATGACCTCAAGCTATGCGCAATTCTGGGTAGTAATACATAATCACTGTGGGTTGAGACTACGTAGTGTAGCTCAATAGTGGTTTGACTGTTGGGGGGGTCGTCCGGTCGATAGAGTTTCAACTAAATGACTAAGTGTGTGAGCGAGTGAACTTGTGCATAAATGACCTTGTGAACACACACTTGACATGACTCTACAACAAGATACCTTGAACCAACAAGCTAACATGCTAAGTGTGACTGACTGCAGGACTGTCAAATGGTGAAAGCGACAAGTACGACACTTCGGATAGACATTCGAATGACCACTGCAACACTTGCATGACATTACTTACAACATCATTTGTGAGTGCAATAGATGTTTATATAGTGAACACAAGTCAAACATAACCTTCAACATTACCATAACAAGGTCACAAGCATGACATAGAAATCAACATGCCGAAGACAACAATGGTCAAACAAGTGAAATGGAAGCAAGACATGTAGAAGAAACACATAAAATTACTTTTTTTTTTTGCACACATGCATGTTACTGATGACAAGATGATTTGAAGATGACAAGAAGTCTTGCAAACTCATCTAAGAGGTGTACTTCAAAAGATGTTCTCTACTTCCCATACTTACCCTCAAGATGATCATGCATCTGACGAAGTTTGCATGTAGTCTTGATATTTTCTATTACTTGGTTGCTTGGTTTTTCTCCTGAACTCCTTGGAAGTGATCTCAACATTTCACCTTTTCCTGTACTCACTGAGAGGCAGATATACTCAATTTCAATATATAGTGACTACTGCGGTAATGAGGCCCTGGGAGGCCTATCTACGGAGTTTCTACATGCTAGACAGATAGGGAAGCTTGGACAACACTGAATATTTTTGAGGCACAAGACACTGTTGTGCGATGGGGGTCCTAGTAGGACACCTCTGTGAAATTTATGTGTGTAGTGCTTCCTGACTACTCTGTGCATTTTTGGAGAGAAATGTTGGCTGGGGACTCTGCAGGGTTTCAGTAGGCAAGGGAGGTTGGTGTCTATGTGGGCTACGGGGTTTCAGCAGGCAAGGGAGGTTGGTGTCTCTGTGCACTGTGGGGTTGCAACATGCAAGGGAGGAAGCTTGATGGTTGCAGAAGAAAAGCGCATAGTTCCAAGAAGTTGGATGAGGCTAGGTTTCTTGGGAAAATGGCTAAGTGTGAGATTAGTGAAACATATGTAAACAGTGATAAGAATTGACTGTGATCACACATAGACACTTAGTGTCATAATGTGGACCATCCATAATGCATAATACATACTTTTCTTGATGTAAAAACCTTTGCGACAAGAGTGCATGAAGTGAGTGTGAAACATGTCTATGTTATGACAACCACTCATACGCACACAATTCCCTTGAAGCAAGACAACATTCCTTTTGCATGACAAACAACAACCCCTATGCCCAAACATGACACATGCTACATAAAGATGAGAACATAGAAAACTCTTAAGATCAAGGAGGGGAGCTTGAAATCATAATCTTACCAACAAGTGACCAAGTATAATTGATTGCAGCATCCAAGGTAGGCTCTGAAATTCGAACGTGAGCCAAAATTTTGGAGGGTGATTGAAGCTGCTACAACATGCCCTTACATTATTTTTGTTATGCCAGCTCTAGTTATATATTTACCCCTTAGACTCCTATATATAGAAAGTAGGTTTGCTGAATTGAATCATCCAATAATTTTTCATTTTTGTAATTTAAATGAGGTTTCCCCCTCGAATAGGCTAATTTTGAAGTTGTTGATTTATCTCTCATTCTATTTTTTGCATTGGTTGCATAAAGCTTGGTATCAGAGCTTTGGATTCTAGGGTTTCTCTTCTTCAAACACATCATTCTGGCATTTTCACTATAAACAAATTTCTAGGAAGCTTCAGAAGTTGAAATTAAAACCATGTGGAGAAACAATCTTGGTGAACATCAAGTACGAATTTTAGATCGTTCCATGCTCTATTTGCAGATATATGATCCGAGGAGGTTTTTGTAGGCTCTAGAATTCCATCCCAAACAGGCGACCTTGGGAAAGTCGCTATAACTTTCCCTTAGAGCGTCAGATTTAAATTTTGTAGAAGTGGAAGAAATAGGTTAGACTGTAGTGGCTTGGGTACCATTTTCAGCGCCAGAGGTCAAAACATTGACACATGGAACTTGATAAAAGTTTTGTTTACTCAACTAGTGTATAATCAGGCCATTGTGGGAGATTGGGAATAACTCATTCTTGAAGAATCCAATCTCGATAAAACTTGTGGCGTTGGAAAGAGGAAATAAATGTGTGTATTTTTTTTTTTAAATTTTCATAACTCTTGTTTGAAAAATAAATTTGAAGTGACTCAAAGGGAATAGTGAAGCATAGATATCATTGTTTGATTTAAAAATGATTTGAAGAAAGAAAATTGAAACATCTAGTAAGAAACCAGAAATCTCTACTATGACACACGAAGAAGAAGAAGAAATGCAACAATATGTCAAAATTATGAGACCAAGTGTTACCAAGAATAGTGTCCACTCGGATGCTGCTATTCCCACTAAGATGGGTAGCTATCTTAGAAACAAACAAGAAAAGTCTACTATTGTTTGTTTTTATGAAAATAGACAAGAGGAGAACCAAGAAGACCGACCTTAGTCTTGCGCTTGATTTCCTCTCCTTCTTGATAGAGCTTCGCCACTTCCCTTTCGTCTGCCCAGCTTCAAAAAGAACCTGTCGAATCACAACAACATACTACTATCAAAGAAACAAAGATCTATGTTCATAAATAACACAGGACCAGATGTGTGTTAACCATATAAATGCATATATAAACAAGTACACAAGAATATGGAAGAAAATAGGAATAGCTTTATTAAGATGAAAAGTAGCAAGAGGATTACAACCATATGTTCTGACCCAGCATCATCCTCCAGCTAGGAAGCCCTTCTTCACCTCAAGCAAAGCTTAGATCACCCAACGCTGTGAATGTACACCAGAAAACTAACAACACTTCTCTATAAGATACAAAATTCCAGCCCCTGGATCTCTGTGATGAGGGATCCATATATAGATGATTACAGAGAAGTGAGTCATCTTCTGGGATCTTGATTAGTGTCCTCTCTTTGATAGTTCCTACTTCCACTTGGACAATGATGATCTCTTACTCATCCCTGGTCAAAAATAGAGAGGCAAGTGTTAAAGGGGAAGCTTCTGGAAGATTCCATGATCTTCCACCTTGCATTTTTGTCCCTGCCATTTGTCCATTCTTGACCATCGCACCCTATAGAGGAGAAAATCAGTATGAATCACACCTTGTAAACTAGGAAGGTGATATGCATCGCACACTTTGCATTGAGCTTTCAGTAAGGTCCAGTTTTGACCATTTATGAGCAGTTTTCAGTGGAGAACTTCTGGGAGATGATGTAATCAGATGACCTTGTTCCTTTAGGCAGTGAAGCAACACTTTGAGGGACTTAGGAGCCCTCAGTTTATAGACATTTATGATTGGGGTTGAAGTGCCCAAAAATGTCTATAACACCAAGTGCAACAAATTTCACTCCCAGAAAGAGTAACCAAAAATGAAATGGAAGCTAAGATGGATGGTTTGAAGAATAACTTAAAATTAGACATGTAATGTTTGAAGAATGGCATGAAATATAATATGGATGTTATAGAAGAAAACATGAAATGAAACATGGAAGATTTGAATAATGGTTTAAAAGTAGACATGGAAGGTTTGAAGGAAGTTTTGAAAAAGTTGCTACAAGAAATTCTTCCTAATGGTGAAAAGGTATTAGATGAAACTCATGATGACAATGAAATAAATGTTAATCGTGATTTCATGGACTCAGAGATTAGATTGAACACCCACCATATTCCAAAGATTTATATGACACAGTTTGATGGCAAGGATCTGGCAACGTGGATACTATGAATGTAGCAATATTTTGATCTTCAGAATGTGCAAAACACCCAAAGGTATGCATTGAAGCTTTATATTTAGAACCCAATTAGTTTGTATGGTATCGATGGATTTGTTCTCATAAATGACTTGTCACTTGGTTAATTTTTATCAAGGAAATGATAACACATTATGAAGATACAAAGAGTAACACCTTCTTTAGCCAATTTATAAATCTCAAAAAAAAGCATTCAATGGCACAAAACAATGAGGACTTCAAAAAATTAATATAAGGGTAAATGATATTCCAGAGCAGAATAGAAAAATTGAAAGCAAAATTATGGCAACAAGGAAGCCTACCACTCACAACTAGATAGATGGAAGTGTTGTTGGTCCTAGCCTTCCACAACCTACAAGGTTGAAACCACAATAATTGGAAGAAAAAAGAGGAAAAGGAATTTGTTACAGTTGTGATAGAAAATACACTAAAGGTCATAATTGTGATGAGAAGAAATTAGTTTACATAGATTGTGAAGAGGAGGAAGAAAATGAACAAGAAAAATCAAGAGAAGAGGATATACACCAGGAATGAACCCCAAAGAAAGAATAAATGAACCCAAACATATCTTGTAACACATTGGTAGGAATTACCACTCCTCAAACTCTCATGAGAGAAGGACATAAAAAGAAGAAAAAGGTAATAGTTTTGAATAATTTGGGTAGTACCCATAATTTTATTCATTGTTAGTTAGCAATGGAATTGAATTAATTCCTATATCCAGCACCAAAGTGTCAAGTGATGGTTGCAAATGGAGGAATCATAAATTTCTCTCGAAAGTGCCATCATATCAAGCTATTTATGGGAGAATATGTAATAAATAGTCCAATTCTTTCCATTCCAATGGGTGTTGTTGATGTTGTGATAGGAGTCCAATGGTTACAATCTTTGGGTACAATAGCTTTCAATTTTCAAGAATTTTTCATGAAATTTTCTCTAGGAAGGAAAGGAAGTTGAATTAATGGGTATCGAAGGGAAACTAAGAAAGATAATCAGCTCTAATGGCATGAAAAAACTTCTAGAGAAAGAACAATGAGGCTTAATTTCACAATTATGTTCACTAGAGGTTCAAACATCGAAATCATCCATTTCTTCAAATCTCCAAAATGTTTTGGATTCTCATTCTAAGGTTTAAGCAATGGAAGATCACATCGAGCATAAAAAACAAGTTATCCAACTCTTAAAGGATAACTTCACTTTCGTGCAGAATAGAATGAAACCACATGAAGATGAACATCACAGCGAAATAAGTTTTGATGTAGGTGAATGGGTATTTTTATGGCTACAAGTATACAAACAAATGTCCCTCAAGGGAGCTAAGAAGGATAATAAATTATCACCAAAGTATTATGTTTATTACAAGGCGTTGAAAATTTTTGGTAGTATGGCATACAATTGGAGCTTCCTACATTTTCGCGAGCGCACCTAGCTTTCCATGTTTCATGCTTAAAGAAGGTTATAGGTGACAAGCTCTTAGTTCAACAATATTGTCAAAAATTCAAGAGGAAGGAAAAATTATATTGGAACCTAAATCATTCATGGAAACAAGAATTGAACAACTACGAAATCGATCAATTTCAAAGCATTTCATTAAGTGGAAGAACTTACCCACTGGATATTCCACATGGGAGGATGAGAATTTTATACATAAACATCCAAAACTACTCAAGCGTTTAGTACAACAGTTTTTTGAAGGAGAGGGCCATGTTAGGTCTCTATAATACTAGTGTATTCCCTCACTGTTATTGTCAGTGCAACCCCCTTATTGTTATTGTTGTGCCCAAGTAGTCTCCATATTGTTATTATTTTTCCCGATAGAAGCCCACTATTATTATTGTTGTGCTCTTACATTATTATTTCTATGTTAGTTGTGATTATCTTGTGACCCCTTAGACTCCAATATATAGAAAGGAGGTTTGATCATTTCAATCATCCAAGAATTTTTCATTTGTGTAATGTAAAGGAGGTTGCCCCCTCGAAGAGGCTGATTTTGAAGTTGTTTATCTATCCCTTATTCTATTTTGTGAGTTGGTTGCATAAAAAAATAGATGATGTGGGTAGATTTTAAGACCAAGCTTTGACATGACCCTCAAGGGTAACAGTGAAAATTTTGGATATTACCACTTCATCCAATGAATGAATTAAGATACAAACTTCAAGAAATTGAGCAAGATATTCAGATGTAGAAATGTCATCCTTTCCATTAAGCTTGTTTTTTCACAAGAGGTAGGCTTCAACAAGGGTTTGACAAGAAATTTCACCTAAAACACAACTCCAAACACAAGGTTCAAAAGAATCCATTATAAGATAGAGAAATCAGATAACGGCCAACTTGTCATTTAGCCCTCTTTCTAGTGCCAAATCTATTGATGATGTTAGAATATTCCCCCAATAGTAGAGGGTATCCCAAATATGAATTTCCCATTAGGCTTCACAAAGTTTTGGACAAGAGCCCAATTCGAATATCAGAATGTTTTCCATTGTATGTGTGTTTTTATATTGGAAATCAAATGTAGAGATAAGTGTGGGACTAGATGTACTATGTCAAAAGGATGATGAAAAAATCATCCCTTCATTGATGACTTGAATAACATGATACAATAATATGACAACAACATAATGAGTGAGAGCATACCTTAATGAAAAACCAAATAGTTGATACTAACTAAGACATACACAAGTAAAATAATGCTAGAAACCAAGAGTAAATTAGTTCAAAATTAATCCATATCATTAACATTGGATAAGGGGAAAATATTCAAAGCCAAAAAACCAGTTGCATGGACTAGTAGAAAATGAGAAATTAGTGACTAGGTGACTAAAAGTGTTAGTCACATCATCTTTTCCAAATGAAATGCTACAAAAAATGAGCAATATTAAGTGACCTAACTAAAAACGATTAAAATAAATGACTAATTTAGTCTCAAGTTAAAATATATGACTAGTTAATAAGTAGTACAACTAAAAATGAGTAATGTAAATGACTAATCTAGTTTAGGAAAAAAGGATGACTACCTAACAAGTTCTACAATAATACGAATTGGTTTCTTATGTTAGTCATTTTAATTGTGTCACTTCAACAATCTAAACTTATAAGATATATGGGACTCAAATGATGTTATAGATTTGATGAAAAGTTATACTTAAAAACTTATTTATTATATCAGTGGATGACTAGAGTTATGGAGCTGACTAGAATCTTTAGGGTTATATTCTTTGATCACATTCATAAAGAATTAAATTCAAAGACTGACAAATTATCGAAAATGGCAGTGGACTTATAACAGGGTCAAATATATTATGAGGAATTCATGCAAGGATAAGTGTTTCTTAATTCGTAGAGGAAAATCCTAATGGAAAATTTGATGTGGATGGTTATTTTCAAGTACGTATGGCTAGAAAATTAATGTTATACTCTGACAGTTTGACCATATTGTTGGATTTTAATTTCAATTTTGTATTTAAAAAAAAATCGTATATCATTAGATATCCAATGATACTTTAGTTGGATATCCAACAAAAACTAAATGGTAATTAGATATCCAACAAACATTTGATTTTCATCAGATATCCAACATTTTACTAAGTCAACTACCCAACAAAATACCATAAACATTACAATATATCTATACTTTATATAATACCATAAATGTTACAATATATTTATAATTTAAATAATACCAAAAATATGATTGCACTATAATATTAGAAACATTACACGAAATATATAGGTTTATTTATACTCTGGTCAAAAAATTCTTCTCTCAAGGAACTATCATTCATATTCTATCAAATTTAGTCCTGATGATGGACCCCCTTTGGGGTTTGAAACGTCGATAGAATGAACATAATACTATGGATAATCCGGATCTTGCTACTCCAAAAAACTACCACATAAGCTTAAAATCTAACATGAAATATATAATATATAGATTTTAATATAATTTAAAATAGTATCATAACATTACACTATTTTTATGAAATTATGATATTGTAAACATTACACTACATCTATGAAATATCTACAATTTTGTTTCAATGTAGACAAAAGGGTGTATAATAAGAATGCAACATGTCATTATTCATATTAAAAAGTAATTTTTTTAATACTGAGTTCCCTTTCCCACTATTTTTTTTGTAAGATTGGCCGTACTTTATTTTCTATTAATGATATATAATGCAGGTAACGAAAATATGTCTATTGGCCTCAACCTGCCAGAAGAAAACAAGGCCTGTTGGTCACTGATTAGCATCATTCACCATCCAAAATTTAAACAGTTTGAGCGTATCCATCTAGGCTAAATAAGCTATTATGGCTACTACATGTTTAAACATACTTCTATCAAAGTAAATTCTATCCGGCCAGATCATTGTAAAAAGAAACAAAATTGCATTACTTTCTATCTTATCTTCATTTAGTCATCTGATGATTCTATGTGAGCTCGGTCCTTAACACTTGACCCTCGCATTTTTTTCTGCAACAAATTTTGAATTTGTTTCTCCAGTCGTCCTAAGTGGATATTCTGGTGGTACTGTTGCACATGTATAGCCTGGATCTCCCTTTGAATATATTTTAAGCTAGGCCCCTCTTGTTGGGTTTGCTATGGGTCATTCAGATTCCTAGTTGCTCTCATTTCTCTTGCCAGTAGGTTCTTCATAACCTAGTAGAGTTGGATTGTCTATTTCAATATATTTTGCCTACCTCAGGTGTGTCCTGGGCCTATGAGAAGGGGTTCCCAACCTTCCAATGGAAGTGGCTTTTCCATAGGTTTGGTGTTCAATTTTGCCTCCCATGATGAAATTAAGGACTTGACCTATGATGGAGTTCCCCCACGATATGCATGCATAAGGTTATGTATATTTTCCTCCATAGTTTTCTTGCCCCTCTTCCATTGAGTCTTGCTAGTCAAGGCCACCAACATTTTCTTTTTACCTTCAATCTGTTTATAGGAGTGGTGATGCCCTCTTCTCCTTGCCCCGCTTTTGCCTTCACCATGTTTCCTTCAATCAAAGTTCCTTCCAACCACGACCACTCCCAAATTATTTCCTTGTCCTAGAGTAGAAGCGCCGAAGTTGGAGGGGGAAGAAGATTAGATAGAACTGTAAGAGTAGCCTAAGAATAAAAATTAAAACCAAATCAAATGTGAGTGTTTTCATCCGAAAATTCCATGTGGAGCACAATTACTGAGTCATGTTTCTGGGTCTGAGGAGTGTATCCAAAATTCCCCCCAACCCCTTCATGAATTTCCTTCATCCTCACTATGCCTAGGCTTAGATGAATTTATTCCCTCTATCTCTTAGTTCTCCCCTTGGTCCAACTGACCCTCTGTATTCCTAGTTTAAGCCCTGCTAGCACCATCTTGACAGACTTACAGGTGTTGGAACAGTCAGATATTGGGATGCATGTGGCAGACCAAAATCTAGCTAAATTGACAGACACACTGAGGTTTGGTGACCCTGACTCACCATTCACGTCCCTCTGGACTTTGAAATTTCCATATAACCAAACCTTGATGGAATTGGTTGGTATGTTGGTAAACAATGTACGCATGATTGATAACATTCCCTCCATCTAACTTTTCATTTTACCCTTGACCCTGCCATGTCTCTGGCTCCACAAAATTAACCGCGCCATTCATAATTGACAGCCACATTGGGGTTAGATTCCCCCAAATCCCTTGTAATGCCCTGTTGAATGAAAGGATTTCTAGGAAGCCGAACAATGGTCGGTAGGTCAGACACCCAGGTTCTATAAGCCCCTAACACCCTGTTCCTAGCCCACTGGACCAAAAGATCACCTAGATACCAAACAAAACCACACTAGAGAGACATGTAGGTGGTTTGGACTTGAGACACTGCTTTCTTTCCTCTTTGGCCCAAAGCATTTCCAAGTGACTACAGGCTCTCAAGGCTGCCTCAGTCCCTCCCAGGTCCTAGATACATAGTTTTGATGAATGCAAGAGTGAAGTTCACAACTCGAGTGCCAAGAGTAGCGCCTGACCCTCCATGCATGCCCATTTTTTCCAACAAGTTACCATATAATAGAGAAATTAAAATGTGAAACATCATTAATAGAGAATTGGACCAAATCCAATTAGAAACATGCGGAACCATCACCATTCGTTGCTAAACCAACCTCCATTCTTGCATCATATACTCCATATCTAGAATAAGGAATGCGTGTAATACATACCATTTTCCCTCCAAAGCGTTGGTGGGGTCTTTGTGCTAATGGCAACAATTCTTCCTTCTACAAGCGAGTTCCTCCCCCTACTACTAGTCTCGTCTCTCGTGGGAAAGCTCCTCCTCAGACTGTGCAAGCATACTCTAGCATCCCTCACCACCTTCCTTCCTCATATATTACCTTGCATTACCATTTTCTTTCCCAAGGAAGCTGCCACTTGTGGCCGTCCTCTCCATGTTATTAATGCCGCATGTGTGTGGGGTCCTTGGGTGGGCCACCCGCCATCCCTATCCTCCTTCTCACACATGTCGAAAATCCGCTTGGGGATCTCCTATCCTGTTGTACTCTGATTAGGGGAAGTTCCCTTTCCCGCTATGAATATCCTCTTAATAGAAAATTTAAAAGTAATTTTTTGTATATTGCGATCCCTTTCCTGATATGCATATCCTCCCAATTTAGGAGCTTTTTTGCTAGATAGACTTCTTACTTTGGAACCAAATAAAGATATTGTAGTCACATTGCATAGTAAACAATCTATAATACAATTTTTTGATATTCCATAAAATATGCAAGCTCATATGAAGAAACAAAATCGAAGAATAATGTCTCTCAAATGAAGAGGCAAACATGAAGTATAATCTCTCTCAAACAAAGAAATAGACGTGAAGGATAATGTCTCAAAAATTTATAGGGGTAATGTTATGAAACTAGCTCACAAAAAGATAGAAAAGATAGATCAATGCCTTAGAATTTAGCCTCTTCGAGGGGGCAACCTCATTTACATTACACAAATGAACAATTCTTTGATGATACAAATGAGAAGACCTCCTTTCTATATATAGGAGTCTAAGGGGTCATAATATAATCATATCCAACATGACAATAATAATGTAAGGGAACAATAATAACAATAATTGGCTTCTATGGGGCACAATAACAACAATATGGGGACTACATGGGCACAACAATATAATAAGGGTGTTGTACTAATAACAATAAGGGGTTACACTAGTAGTATAGGGACCTAACATGCCCCTCTCCTTCAAAAGGTGTTGTACTCAACGCTTGAGTATTTCTTGATTCTTTTGTACAAAATTCTTGTCCTCCCATGTGGAATCTTTAGTGGGTAAGTTCTTCCACTTGATAAGATACTCTGAAATTGATTGATTTCATAGCTATTGGGTTCTTGTTTCTGTGATTGCTCTAGGCTCCAATATGATCTTTTCTTCCTCATCAAGTTCTAGCAATATTGTTTGAATTGGGACCTTTTGCAACTTTTGAATGAGTGGCCACACTTCTTCGTCCTTCTTCCATTCATCCCTTGCTTCATTTATCCAATCTGGTTGGATAATATAAATAACACAAAACAATGCTTCCACATCCTAATCCTTTCTTGAGAGTGCATCTGAAACAACATTTTTCTTCCCTTTTTTGTAGATGATTTCAAAGTCATAACCCAACATATTTGTGACCCATTTTTTCTGTTCTTCTAAAGATTATCTTTGTTCTAAAAAGTATTTAAGACTATCATGATCCATTTTTACCTTGAAATGTCTTCACATTAGGTAAGATTACCATTTCTTAAGTGCATGTAATATTGTCAACATTTCCTTCTTATGAATTGCTTGCTTGATATTCATCTATAAAATTACCCAATCTCCTACATCAAAACTTCTTTCAATGTGATGTTGATATGCCTATTGTTTCATTCGATTTTGCACCAAAGTGGCGTTATCCTTTAAAAGTTGGAGAACTTGTTGTTGATGCTCGATGTGATATTTCACTATTTGAATATTTTTCCTCTTGATATGTCCTTCTACCTTGAGAGTTTGAGGATTGGTAATTTCTTTGAATGCATTACAAGATATGGTCAGATTCATTTCTTGATGCTTGATGTGATCTTTCCATTCTTGAACATTTTTATTCTTGATATGTCCTTCTATCTTGATAATTTAGGAGTAGTAATTTCAGACAATGAAATACAAGATATAGTCAGATTCATTTCTTCTTTCTCGATGTGATCTTTCACTTCTTGAACCTTTTTCTTCTTCATGTGTCCTTCTATCTTGAGAGTTTTAGAAGTGGTAATTTGTGCCAATGCTTTACAAGATATGGTCGGATTCATTTCTTCTTTCTTTGGGGTTGGTTCCTGGTGTATATCCTCTTATTTTGACATTTATTGATCCTTTTCTTCCTCCTCTCCACAATCAATGTAGAATAGTTTCTTCTCAGCCCACTTATGACCTTTAATGTATTTGTTATCACAATTGTAACAAAGCCCCTTTTCTCTTTTTTCTTCCAATCATTGTGGTGTTTCTCTAAAGAAGGTGTTACTCTTTGTATCCTCATAATGTGCTATCATTTCCTTCATGAAAATTGACCACATAACAAGTTGTTTACGCTAACAAAGACCTTTATACCGTAAAAATTGATCCAGTTCTAAATATGAAGATGAAATACATACCTTCTGTAACAGTTGCACCTCATGTAGATCAAAATATTGCTCCATCTATAGTATCCAATTTATCGGATCCTTGCCATCAAACTTCCTCATATCACCTTTTCTTGATTTTAGGAGCTCAATCTTGAAATGATTGTAACTATGAAATTTCTGATTTCCAAATTCTGAAATTGCAGCTTACAGTAGCCATCCGCATCCTCTTTTGAATTCCAATAGTCTGATCGAAATCGGATTCTCCAAGGAAGAGTTATGCACAATCTCCCAAGATGACAGGATTATATACCTTTTTAGAAGAGTGAACTTGTATGAAGTGCCACGTATCACTGTTTTGACCTTCGGATAAAAAAAATATAAAAAACATACTACAGTCCATGCTCTTTCTGCAACTTCTTACGAAATTTCAGTCTGATGCTCAGAGAGACAGTTTTCACGATTTTCCCTAGGTCACCTGTTTGGGATGCAATTTGGGAGCCTACAAAAACCCTAGATTTAGGCCCATGCTTCCCCACGATTATGGTTCTAATGGTTTTTAATTTCATAGTCTGAACCTTCATAAAAATGAAATTATAGAGACAATTCCATGGTGACTTGTTTGAGTTGAAATTATGGAGCTTGCAAAAACCTTAACTTCCTCATATCATATCTCCAAAAATATAGAGAGAAAATATCTAAAATGCATAGCCTAGGTTCAGTGCAATTTCGTCTCAAATGGGTTTTTGCTTTGGCTTTTGAAATGTCGTAGAACTAAAGTTCTAGTGAAAATTCGACGATGACCTATTTGGAGTAGTGAAACCCTAGAATCCAAAGCTCTCATACCAAATGTTATGAGACCAGCTCACAAAAAGATAGAAAAGATAGATCAACACCTTAGAATTCAACCTCTTCGAGGGGCAACCTCCTTTACATTACACAAATGAACAATTCTTCAATGATACAATGGCAAGACCTCCTTTCTATATATAGGAGTCTAAGGGGTCATAATATAATCAGAGCTGACATAACAATAATAATGTAAGGGCACAATAATAACAATAATGGGCTTCTATGGGGCACAATAATAACAATATGGGGACTACATGGGCACAAAAATATAATGAGGGGGTTCTACTAATAACGATAACGGGTTACACTAGTAGTATAGGGAACTAACAGGTAATTCACTTCCTTCTCAACAAAGGAACGTTTATTGTCCAAGCATCCAATTCACCATCTAGCAGATCAATAACCAAATGCATAGATTAGTAGTCTTGCCTCAGACCATTGCATCTATCCGACATTTAGATAAGTGATTACTAGATAAGATCAATATCCTCTCCGTTTTGTTGGTTAATGGTCATTTGTTGATATTTTGGGTTTTATTTTAGGCTTATTTATCCCAATCGAATAGTCTCTATTCCTACAAGTTCATCGAGAACTTACAATGGGTCTGGGCTAACCCATTACAATTTTCTACTGATTTCACCTAGGAATCACCCCTGGGCTCATCCACCATGATATGTTGCATTAATGGGTTATCAAGGTCACTCAGATTTTTTACTTTTCTCCAAGATTTCTGCTCTTGATGAGTCTAGCCGAGATTTTCTAGATATTGAACTTACACTATGCATGAGAAAAAACCTTGGTGTGGTCTAATTTATGCTAGCTGAGATGTAACCAAATTTTGAGTATTGGATAGTGGTGCAATTGATGGTGAAGCTTGGTAGGCTAATCAAAATTAGGTTAGAAGCTATTATGAAACCAGCTCAAGAAAAGATAGAAAAGATAGATAAACGCCTTAGAATTCAGCCTCTTCGAGGGGGCAACCTCCTTTACACTACATAAATGAACAATTCTTGGATGATACAAATGAAAAAACTTCCTTTCTATATATAGGAGTCTAAGGAGTCACAATATAACCCAGCCGACCTAATAATAATAATATAGAGCCACAAAAATAACAATAGAGGGATTCTATGGGGCACAGTAATAACAATACGGGGGCAATAGGGGCACAACAATATTAATAAGGGGTACAACTACCATAGTAAT
>APFE030555367.1:0-10417 GCA_000404065.3 Pinus taeda | reverse complement strand
AGTTTGACTCTAGTTGTTTGGGGTTAGGAGGCAAGAGAATGCTAAAGAGAAAAGAAGAGGACATGGGATCCCACTAGGACAAGGTATGCACCCTTTTATTTTTTATTTGTATTTTAAGATGGTTTTGTAATGGATCATCTGAATTAATTGTGTGTGTGCTTGGATCATTTTATTATCCACATTTGTCTTCCTAATACTCCTTGTTTTGGCTTTGTGTTTGCAGTATAAGGATATAATTACGGATTGATATGGGTCTTTTCTATTGCAGGTGAAAATCTAAATTATGGCTTTCCTAATTGACAATTTATTCATAAATAAAACTGTTATAGTTTTCCCTTGCATTTACACAACTCCATGTAATTCCATGTAAAGATAAACCCAATTTAAAGAATACATGATATCTGATGCTTTGGATTTGTAAGACTGTATTTAAGAGCTGTCAATGTTCTTGTATAGTTACAGGTTTATTTTCTTTTATAATGTTCGATTTTAATAGAGCAGAGTTATATTTTTCAGCATGCGTTTGTTTTGCTTTTGCTTTTAGAGTAACCCGGTAAATTTTAAATCAATGAAAACATTTTAAAAAAATTGGGGTTTATCAGGATTCGTTCAAAGATATGGTCTCACACAACCCCAGTTGGCATAGCTATGGAAACAAATCCTTGCGTGAGGGTAAGCACTCTTGGTTTCTCCAAGGCAATGCGGCCCTGTTCTGGTTTTTGTTTTGTTCTTGTCTCTGCTGCCCGGTAAGGTAATAGGCTCTGCAATAACTTCCTCTGCTGCCCGGTAAGGTAATAGGCTCTGCAATAACTTCTTCCTCTCCTTCATGCCTCTGCCCCTGCCCACTGCTGCTCACGGTTTGTCAGAGGGACAACGCTTTCTCTGGGACAATAGGTCTTGTGATTTGTGCTAATGAGTAGTTTAGGGTAGGCACTTTTATTTTGTCAAAGGTTGAAGCAAAATTGCTGCCTCCTTGTTTGAAATGAATCTCTTAGAAATGGTGTCATACAGGTTTAGCATTCTTTATTCTCTCTTGATCAGTATACTATGAACATTTTTGTGAGATAGCCCATACAAGTGTGTTTTCTATTTCTGAACAATTTTGTGGAGGAGGTAGCCCATATTAGTGTCATTTTTGTGAGTTTAGCCCATATTATTAGGGGTTGCTGATATTGTGTGAGAAAAGAGAGGATATTTAGTTGTTCAAGACTTTCTATTAGCATGCATAACAATGTATATTGCAGTTTATTACTTTTAATTTCATGTGAAATGAGTGGGGAAATTTATAAAAGCCAAATTTCTATTATGTGTCCCATTTATTTATTTTGAATTGGATTTGAAATAATATTTAATTAATTGTATTTTGTATTTATTGTATCAAGATAAAATGGTTGTTAAACATTTAACCTTCTTATGATATGAAACAGGTGGACTAAGGAGGAGAGCACACATGGAATATTGTTTAACAAAAGAGTAACATCTTTTTGATGAGTTGGAAGGTGAGAAGAAGTTTTACACTAGAATGTAATCAATTCATGATATAGACCAACAGAATAGCAGTTAGATTTGAGAGAATATTTAGGTGATTGTTTTTGTTTTTATTAATGCACACTAAAATTGCTACTAAATATTTAATTATCTTGTGATATGAAATAGGTATGTAGAAAATGTTCTTTACAAGAGTAAGGTACTGTCCCAGACAAGTACATGGAGAGGGGAGGTTGATGGAAGGTCCAAGTCATATAGGAGTAGCAAGTAGATGATGTGTAATTGGTTAATACAATTATATTATTGTTGATGTAAACATAAGAAAACTATATAATAGATATATAGTTAAGCATTTTCTTTTTGAGAGGGGCTTGCCCCTTCTCCCATCCTTCATGGATAGCCATGACCAAAGCTATCATGGAGGAGTGTCTGTGTTTTTATTGTGTTTATCATGCTTTGTGGTTTAGTTTTTAATTTATTATTATTATTTTTCTGTGGCTTTGGTTTTTAAAATTCTAATCCATCATTTTATAATAACAATTTTTTAAATTATTTATTTAGAACATTAATAATATTTTTTTTACTTTTTTAATGAAGTGATTTTTTTCATAATAATTTCATAATGAAATTGCTAACAAAATATTACCTTGAAATTTTTACTGCACTATTTATGTAAAAGCTTTTGATATATTTAATGTTCAACCTCACATTTCAAAATTTAATTTTTGCATTTTAAAACTTGGATTTGTAGAGATTTTATTTATTTCAAATTTCCTATCTCAAAATTTAAATCTTAGCAGATTTAAATAATAACAATTGTAAAATTACATTTAAAAATTTCCATGTTTGAAAAATTTGCAATTGCATTTTTAATAGAAACTAATCTTCAAAGTTCTAAAATCTATACATGAACATTTTTACATGCCAACCACATTTATGAAAATCAGATTTAAAAATTTCAATGTTTGATGACTTGGGACGCTTGTACTATTTAATTTTGAATTCCACTACTTAAAATTTGATGCTTATACACACATTTACATGCTCCAATGACATTCATTTGTGAACTTTCTACAACCTAAAATCTGATATATCTAATAAACTAGAACATTATAAAGAGAAAGCTTAAATCTAACATTATAAACCTAAGCTTAAATCTATATATTTGTGTTGTGTTGTATCCTCTTAATGTCAAATGTTATGTTGTTGCTGTTGTGTTTGTGTGTATAAGGTGATACACATAACACTCTCTGCTTTAAGTTGATTTAACCATTCAAAAATTGATGTTTGAGAAACACAAACTTTTATTGCATTCATATAATATTTAATTTCTAATTTGGTTTTATCAAAATAATTTAAATGCTTTTGATGTTCTACACTTCTAACCTTAAAAAATAGTGTTTCATTAATTGTATGTTCAACTATAAATTGTTCAAAAACATGTGATTTTTGTATGAAATTTTCAAATATAATGATTATACTGTCATCAAATTTGTATTTTAATATATTATAATGATGAGTTTGAGATGGTAAATTTGTATTTCAAATTAATTTACATCCATTTGGACTGCATTGTATGATGTAAGTTTTATTGTGACATTCATAAAGCCGTGTGATTGAGGTTGGGATATGATTTCTTCGGAAATGGCTCCACTCTTGCGGAGAAGAGGGAGGTGCAATTTTTTGCTAATAAAATAATATATTTTAACCCATCGAAAATAATATTATTCTCGGTTTTAGAAAAGCCGGTGATTACCCCCCAATACCATAGTTTAGAAATATTGTCTAGGAGAGGTATGCATGTGATTTCTTGTATTCCGCCCCAAAAGAAAACTCAAGAACATAAAATAGAGATTACACATTTGTACAAAATCCTCTGAAAGGAGGCATCGGGTCATGGTGCTTGTCTCTTGAGGAAAGAGAATGTGTATCAATGATAAAATCGGTATTGGTGTGGATGCTATTAGTGTTATTGAAAACAAGTATTATGTTTGAAAGAAGACCAAAATGGATATAGCCTAGCAATCCGTGAGCAATGTAGGAATTAATAACATGTTTCTTTTTTCCAATGTGATTAGGGAATACCATGACCTCTAGTCAAATGCCACCATGTTATACTTCTTTCCATGGAAAAGTATGTGGAAGATGGAAGAAGTGAGAGGAAAAGTATTGCAATGTGATTGATGGATGATTGGAAGGAAAATAAAGGCAGTTATAGCTAGAAAGAGTTGTAGGTATTGGATGTATGCCTTTTATAATATTTTGTTTTCTAAAGGCACGGAGGAAAGGCACAAGGTTATGTATGAAGGTGCCTCTTAAAACATGGTTAGATTATTGGATCAATTGAAGTTTGTTAGCATTTTGAGTGATATTGATAGAGAACAAGTTAGTTTGTGGTAATATTTTTTGGCATTTGTGAAAGAAACATATTGAGCACAATGAACTAATGTGCAAGTGAAAAATTAGTTGGAATTGTCTAGTGTGAAATAAACTTGATGATGCAAACAAATATTCTTAGTATATGCAATTCTCTAGAAAAAAATAAAATGCACCAATATAATATTAAACTATTCCATTAAACCAACCATTTTATATAGTACATTATATTTCTTAACTTGATAATATCATTAAAAATAAATAACCTAATCCTCTTAAACTTTATCATATTCATGATCAAATAATAATAATTAAAGAAGAAATTAAAACATTAATATCAAATCAATATTTTAATTATATATATCCGGAGGTGAATGGTGATGTTGGTGAATTTTGATTTCAAACTCAACGGCCCCATTTCAAATTTTTATAAAAGCTATGAACCGCCTCACCTGGTGCCAGCTTGTCGGATTCCAAAATCTTTAGGCATACGAAATGAAATCCCTAAAACATAAATAGCCCATCCAATCCTGCGGCATTAGGTAGGGAGGTTGTACAGTTGAAGCGATGCGAGGATGGGCATTCCGTCCTTACGACAGGAAAGGAATGCGTAGAGGAGCCAGGCATGTGGGCGTTGTTTTCTAGCTTCCCTGATTATGCAGGAATGCGTAGAGGAGCCATGCATGTGGGCGTTGTTTTCTAGCTTCCCTGATTATGCCTTTACATTTGGCATTGTTCCATCTGATGGTAACGGTGGAGCTTCACAATCAGCCGACCCATACCAGTGCGTGGAATTTAATTTGTGAGTTGCCTGAGAGAGAAGAAATCAGATTTGTTAGATGTTTTTACCAGTTTTCTGGTTTGTTTTTTTGTTGTTTTTCCAGCATGGCCATGCTTAATTGAATAATTGTTACTGTGTCTGTCTTTTTCGGTTTTTGTTTGTTTTTCTTTTATTTTAGAATTTTTATTTTGGCTTGGTTCTTGTTTTCTCTTTTCAATTTGGGTGGAGAGGGAGAGGAGATTGGATCTAGTTGGTTTGGTTATTTGGGTGGAGAGGGAGAGGAGATTGGATCTAGTTGGTTTGGGTTAGGAGGGAGAGGAGTTTGACTCTAGTTGGTTGGGGTTAGGAGGCAAGAGAATGCTAAAGAGAAAAGAAGAGGACATGGGATCCCACTAGGACAAGGTATGCACCTTTTTATTTTTTATTTGTATTTTAAGATGGTTTTGTAATGGATCATCTGAATTAATTGTGTGTGTGCTTGGATCATTTTATTATCCACATTTGTCTTCCTAATACTCCTTGTTTTGGCTTTGTGTTTGCAGTATAAGGATATAATTAGGGATTGATATGGGTATTTTCTATTGCAGGTGAAAATCTAAATTATGGCTTTCCTAATTGACAATTTATTCATAAATAAAACTGCTATAGTTTTCCCTTGTATTTACACAACTCCATGTAATTCCATGTAAAGATAAACCCAATTTAAAGAATCCATGATATCTGATGCTTTGGATTTGTAAGACTGTATTTAAGAGCTGTCAATGTTCTTCGATAGTTACAGGTTTATTTTCTTTTATAATGTTCGTTTTTAATAGAGCAGAGTTATATTTCTCAGCATGCGTTTGTTTTGCTTTTGCTTTTAGAGAAACCCGGTAAATTTTAAATCAATGAAAACCTTTTAAAAAAACTGGGGTTTATCAGGATTCGTTCAAAGATATGGTCTCACACAACCCCAGTTGGCATAGCTATGGAAACAAATCCTTGCGTGAGGGTAAGCGCTCTTGGTTTCTCCAAGGCAATGCGGCCTTGTTCTGGTTTTTGTTTTGTTCTTGTCTCTGCTGCCCGGTAAGGTAATAGGCTCTGCAATAACTTCCTCTGCTGCCGGGTAAGGTAATAGGCTCTGCACTAACTTCCTCTCCTTCATGCCTCTGCCCCTGCCCACTGCTGCTCACGGTTTTTTCAGAGGGACAACGCTTTCTATGGGGCAATAGGTCTTGTGATTTGTGCTAATGAGTAGTTTAGGGTAGGCACTTTTATTTTGTCAAAGGTTGAAGCAAAATTGCTGCCTCCTTGTTTGAAATGAATCTCTTAGAAATGGTGTCATACAGGTTTAGCATTCTTTATTCTCTCTTGATCAGTATACTATGAACATTTTTGTGAGATAGCCCATACAAGTGTGTTTTCTATTTCTGAACAATTTTGTGGAGGAGGTAGCCCATATTAGTGTCATTTTTGTGAGTTTAGCCCATATTATTAGGGGTTGCTGATATTGTGTGAGAAAAGAGAGGATATTTAGTTGTTCAAGACTTTCTATTAGCATGCATAACAATATATATTGCAGTTTATTACTTTTAATTTCATGTGAAATGAGTGGGGAAATTTATAAAAGCCAAATTTCTATTCTGTGTCCCATTTATTTATTTTGAATTGGATTTGAAAGAATATTTAATTAATTGTATTTTGTATTTATTGTATCAAGATAAAATGGTTGTTAAACATTTAACCTTCTTATGATATAGGTGGACTAAGGAGGAGAGCACACATGGAATATTGTTTAACAAAAGAGTAACATCTTTTTGGTGAGTTGGAAGGTGAGAAGAAGTTCTGCACTAGAATGTAATCAATTCATGATATAGACCAACAGAATAGCAGTTAGATTTGAGAGAATATTTAGGTGATTGTTTTTGTTTTTATTAATGCACACTAAAATTGCTACTAAGTATTTAATTATCTTGTGATATGAAATAGGTATGTAGAAAATGTTCTTTACAAGAGTAAGGTACTGTGCCAGACAAGTACATGGAGAGGGGAGGTTGATGGAAGGTCCAAGTCATATAGGAGTAGCAAGTAGATGATGTGTAATTGGTTAATACAATTATATTATTGTTGATGTAAACGTAAGAAAACTATATAATAGATATATAGTCAAGCATTTTGTTTTTGAGAGGGGCTTGCCCCTTCTCCCATCCTTCATGGATAGCCATGACCAAAGCTATCATGGAGGAGTGTCTGTGTTTTTATTGTGTTTATCATGCTTTGTGGTTTAGTTTTTAATTTATTATTATTATTTTTCTATGGCTTTGGTTTTTAAAATTCTAATCCATCATTTTATAATAACAATTTTTTAAATTATTTATTTTGAACATTAATAATATTTTTTTTACTTTTTTAATGAAGTGATTTTTTTCATAATAATTTCATAATGAAATTGCTAACAAAATATTACCTTGAAATTTTTACTGCACTATTTATGTAAAAGCTTTTGATATATTTAATTTTCAACCTCACATTTCAAAATTTAATTTTTGCATTTTAAAACTTGGATTTGTAGAGATTTTATTTATTTCAAATTTACTATCTCAAAATTTAAATCTTAGCACATTTAAATAATAACAATTGTAAAATTACATTTAAAAATTTCCATGTTTGAAAAATTTGCAATTTCATTTTTAATAGAAACTAATCTTCAAAGTTCTAAAATCTATACATGAACATTTTTACATGCCAACCACATTTATGAAAATCAGATTTAAAAATTTCAATGTTTGATGACTTGGGACACTTGTACTATTTAATTTTGAATTCCACTAATTAAAATTTGATGCTTATACACACATTTACATGCTCCAATGACATTCATTTGTGAACTTTCTACAAACTAAAATCTGATATATCTAATAAACTAGAACATTATAAAGAGAAAGCTTAAATCTAACATTATAAACCTAAGCTTAAATCTATATATTTGTGTTGTGTTGTATCCTCTTAATGTCAAATGTTATGTTGTTGCTGTTGTGTTTGTGTGTATAAGGTGATACACATAACACTCTCTGTTTTAAGTTGATTTAACCATTCAAAAATTGATGTTTGCATTCATATAATATTTAATTTCTAATTTGGTTTTATCAAAATAATTTAAATGCTTTTGATGTTCTACACTTCTAACCTTAAAAAATAGCTTTTCATTAATTGTATGTTCAACTATAATTTGTTAAAAAACATGTGATTTTTGTATGAAATTTTCAAATATAATGATTATACTGTCATCAAATTTGTATTTTAATATATTATAATGATGAGTTTGAGATGGTAAATTTGTATTTCAAATTAATTTACATCCATTTGGACTGCATTGTATGATGTAAGTATATAATTGTAAATTGAACAATAATTTTATGAAGAGTTTGTTCTTTTTGCTTTTTTTTTTTAAAATATGGGATGAATTTTTAATTATAATGAGCCTTGTTTTTTGTTGATGCATTTTTTTTTATGTTTCAAGTGAATCTAGATATAGATCGCATTTTTTTGCCATCTATACATGAATTTCTAAATTTATTTTGTACTTTATGACATTTTATTTTATAAATTTTTGAATTTTCCATTAAATATTTAAATCTCAAATTTGAATTAAACTAATTTATATTTATAATATAATGTATTTTAAATTAATTTGAGAGGTTGCATTTTAAATTCCACCCTAACATTTTAACTTAATAGTGTTTTTTATAGTTCCATTTATACAATTTCAATTTAATACATGTTATGACATGGGAATGGAATTTAGAATATTTTTGATTTTTTGACAAGTCCTTACAAATAAAATTCTAGAATTAATAATAATGAACTTTCAAATTTGAGGTTTATACGAACCTCTCACTTTTCAAGATGTCATTTAAATTACAAAACACATAAATTAAATATAATAAAACACTAAAAATAAAAATTGATGATTTCAAATTCTAAAATTTATATAAAACTAAAACTTTTAATTTATATGTTTTGTTATATTTAATTATATTTATTGTGCTATGTTGTACCATGTTAATGGTTTATGTAAATGTTTTGTTGTTTGTATTTGGTTATGGGTGTAAGACTGTGTGTTTTTACAAGAGTTTAAAATAATGTAAGTGCTTGGAAATTTAATGTTTGGGAGAGGAGAACATTTACAAAAATTGTGTATTGTGTTTGTATGGTGTTAGAAATTTATATTGTATATTAAAACTATGGTGGTGAATTTTTATTGAAATGTTTAAATATTTAATTAATTAAGTTGTGATTTTTGTATGGGATATTATGTGTATTTTGAATTAATTTGAACAAGTGTGTGAGGTTTGTGCATTTTAAAATAATTTAAATACATTGAAATTTGATGCTTGGGGGAGTGAATTGTTAAAAAAAACTAAAAAAATGTATTTGATTTTATGACATCTAATTCTATAATTTTTTCAATTGCATATTAACCTATGCTCTCACCAATACTTTCAGATTTTTCATTAAATGTTTAGATACAATAATTAACAATTTAGGATTTTACAGTAGTTCAAGATAATACAAGTACTTAGAGATTTGATGTATGATATTATAATTTTATATTGTATATTAAACTATATTTGTTTATAAAAACAAATGTGTTATTTTTTTGAAATGTTTAAATTACATGTGTGAAATTTGTGTATTTTAAAATAATTTAAGTACATTGAAATTTGATGTTTTGAGGGTCTCACTTGTTAAGAAAAATGTATTTGATTTTATGACATTTAATTCTTTATATTGTATATCCAACTATGGTTTCCCTAGTTCTTTCAAAAATGTTTAGATATAATAACTTAACAGCATGTGTTTTTAAAAAAAAAAATGTGTATTGTGTTTGTATGTTATTATAATTTTATATTGTATAGTAAACTATATTTGTTAATAAAAAAAAAAATTGTGATATTTTCTTGTAATGTTTACATTTTTAATTAATTCTGTTGTGATTTCTGTATGGGATATTATATGTATTTTGAATTAGTTTGAATATATGTGTAAAATTTGTGTATTTTAAAATAATTTAAATACATTGAAATTTGATGTTTTGGTGGAGTAACCCATAAAAATAAAAATAAAAATTGTATTTGATTGTATGACATTTAATTCTATAATTTTAAATTGCATATTCACCCATCTTTTCCCCAATAGTTTCATATTTTTTCATGAAATGTTTAGATATAATAAATTAACACTGTTTGTTTTACAATAGTTTAAAATAATGTAAGTACTTGGAAATTTGATGTTTTAGAGACATACCATTTAAAAAATTTGTATTGTGTTTGTATGATATTATAATTAATTCTTGTATGTATTTTGTATGCCATGTTATATGTATTAAGAATTAATTTCAACTTAAAATTTGTGTATTTTAAAATAATATAAATAAGTTGAAATTTGATGTTTTAAAAAAAAAATTAGATATAATAAATTAGCAGTTTGTGTTTTACAATAGTTTAAAATAATGTAAGTACTTGGAAATTTGATGTTTGATAGATAAACATTTAAAAAAAATATATTGTATTTGTATGATATTATATTGTATATTAAACTATATTTGTTTATAAAAGAAATATGTGATTTTTCCCTTAAATGATTAAATTTTGAATTTATTGTACTCTCATTTTTGTATGCTGTGTTATATGTATTTTGAATTAATTTGAATACAGGTGTATGATTTGTGTATTTTAAAATAATAAAAATACATTGACATTTGATGTTTTGCGGAGTGACTTGTAAAAAAAT
>APFE030555366.1:0-20848 GCA_000404065.3 Pinus taeda | reverse complement strand
AATCATGAGAAATTAGTCAGTTACGACTACCTCTCATGGAAATGGTCATACGTTTGAATGACTTACTTAACGCAGTTGAATCCCAAAAATCATATCTAATATAATGCACTGCGTAATCCCCTATACTTAAATTCAAAAAGAGTCAAGGGATCTCTACTTGAATGGTTCATGAAGCACAATACTTGCTAAGGTTTTGCAAATGGGGTAGCAAGCTAAGTGGGCTTGATTGTGGAAAAACTCCACAGTTAAGCGCACTTGAACCAGAGGAGTTTTGGGATGGGTGACCTCCTGGGAAGTCCTGGTTACCGGGTGCAAGCCCCGGAAGTGATGATTGATGCTATGTGATTCGTTCTCCACATTTCACTAGTTTCAATCCCACTTCTTCACCCCTGTGAGCATCACCCGATGCAATGAGTGCTAAGTGAACTATTCAAAAATCATGAGAAATTAGTCAGTTACGACTACCTCTCATGGAAATGGTCATACGTTTGAATGACTTACTTAACACAGTTGAATCCCAAAAATTATATCTAATTTTCTATTTGTAAAAGGGTTTGTATAGATTTGTGGTTTAAAATGTGTGCATTTTATTTAAATATATTTTATAGATAATCGGTGTGCATTTGTTATATGCAAATGTACACTTACACTTTTACCTAAACCTAAGTGATGGATGGAAGGGTAAAAGTGCGTATATGTTAGTGCATATTTTGACTTGGAAGGGTAAAAGTGTGTATATGTTAGTACATATTTTCACTTCCGAAATAACAAGTGGTGAAAGTGAAGGCGTATACATGTCACCTCTAACACATTGAGGAGCTACAGTGAAGAATGTGTATTTGTTGTGCACACTTTGACTTTGAGGAGAGTGGGTAGTGAGAGTATAGAAGGTAGGTATGGGAGGAAAGTGTGAAGGTGGAATGTGGAAAATGAAGATGTGTATTTGTTAAATTTTGAAAGTGAGTGTTGGGTAATAAAGTGCATTTGTTGTGAATATTTTTTTTACTTACATTATAAGAAGGTTGAAGATGTATAATAAATATGTAATTTGAATTTTTTTTATTTTTGGAGTTGACAATTATGTATTTTTACTATTTATTTTGAAAAATAAAAGTATATATTTAAGTTTGAGAAAATTAGGGCTTTAATGTAACATTCCATAGTTATTGGGCGCATGGGTTTTTAGCTTTGAACGTCTATATTGTAATTAGTGATTCTTATATATAGTATTGTCTTACTCATGAGATGTAAAATAATTAGTTTAAGTGGAGTTTAGTCTTTACTAGGTGCTTGGTTCAAATCTCATGGGGAGGGGTTGTGGATTGAAGCCACTTTTAGGGGACTTAAATTATCCCAAGGGCCATCCATCTCAATCGAGCTTCACATAACTATGATGATAGCATCCAACTAGTGGGTAGATCATTCTTCCATCTAATAGACGGGCTGGCCCTAACTTAAACTTAACTCAATTACTATATATATAATTATAATATTATAATTTTCTATTATAATTTAACATGATATTATTAATAACCTATAATCATATTTTAAAAAAAATTGTTGAAAGTGTGAAAAAATACATCATTGTAAAATGAAAATGTTAAATAAAAAATGAAAATATATACTTTTAGATTCTCATAATGAGTGGTTGGGTAGTGACATTGTGTATTTATTAGTGGGTTAGTAAAAGTGTGTATTTATTGTATGGCATCAATTATGTTACATCTTCATTATAAAGTTACATCTTCCTTTAGTTGAAAATTGTGTTTTTTTATTAAATAAAAATATATATTTTTACTAATAGTATTATATAACATAACATTAAGGAAGGACAAGGATCTCATTTCTACTCATATATGTTTTTTAGAATTCTTAATTTTTTTATATTAAATTTTATTTAAAAAAAAAATTCCCCGTGGGTGCTTAGGTAGTATTAATTAGAAAAAAAAAACAGGTCTATTCCATTTTCTATTATATAATAAACAAGTTTACACTACACAGATTAACCAGGTGGCCTCAACTTGCTCTGAGGGAAAACCAAGTCTGTTGGCCATGTGTCAACATTATAAGCCATCCAAAAACAAAATTGTTTCAGTCTTTCTAACCAAGCTAGATACATCTCTATCTCATGTCCAAACACTACATAACTGTAAAAACTAACATTTGCTACATAAAAATTAAAAACTAACCGCATGAACCAAAATTATGCATGGGAGGAGTCTAGCCCTTCTATTCCTCTAAGGCAGATGCGACGGGAGAAGGATCTTCAACAGTAGCACATGGCATACCATACAACTCCAAAATGCAAGGGATGTGGCGATCAATTTTGTCCATCCTGATGTGCAATTGGAAAAAATATTTTTTCCCAATTGTTTTTCCAATTAAAACAAAAAAAATATAATTTTTTTTTCAATTAAAACAAAAGAGTTATTTGTTTTTATAATGAATGAGAGTTGGATAAACTTCATTGTGAAAAGATGAGGTGTAACGTATAACTTCTCCTTTCCATCGAATTCTACCAACTTTTTTGGACCACTTTTCCACCTTTACAAAATTTGAGTTTCCGTACATGTTTCAAATCGAAGTGAGAGGCTTGGCACCCAAGAAATGAGAAGGAATAAATAGTATACATAAAACATGAGCTCGTGGGACGATCAAGAAGGATGAATGAGTAAACTTCAAAGCATGGAATTTAAAGAATGAAGGGCAAAAAGGGTAAAGGATATATATGAATAATGATCTGTCCCATTTGGGCACTTTTAGTACTAGTCAATCCTTCTTACATTGAAAGGTCTCATTTAATATTTTAATATTTAATATTTTATATCACGATAGTATTTTGTAATTTGGAGATTCCATGTGTGTTTTTAAATGATTTTTATTGTGTTTATTTATTTTATTTTTGTTTTATTAAATTTAAGAAAATTGAAGGGCGAGAGTGGGTTTATTTTTGATTGGGAAGAAAATTAAGAATTGATTTATGCATGGTTTAGGGTAACCACGAATAATCAAGTAGACGTGTATGATTTTATTCAAGGATTATTATTGTTAAATGTAGTTAGAGTGAAGATCTTAATTTTTATTAGAAACTTGAGCATAATTATCAAACTTGTAAATTTTAAGACATTGACTTCTGATAAAATGTTGGCATCTTTTATTGTAGAATTCAAAAATAGACTTTTAGGTTCAACGAGGTCAACGTTTTTAGCTTTTAAGGGCTCTTAATTGACACACTGACATCCTTGCAAATGAGGCCTTGATACTAAATGAAGGAACCCTTAAAACAACTAGGGCTAATATATTCAAACCATCTCCTAAGTTTATCCATGGTTTATCAACCATTAAAACATGTTACAAATCCATGAAGCAACACATGTAAAGGCAAACAAGATGTCATGTTATATCAAGCAAGAGATGGGATGAGGAGCACATCACTTCTATGCCAGCCTCCCACATGCCAACCATTATTTGTAGCCAACAAATTGAAGCTCATTTTAGTTTAATTTAGGATTTAGGTGGGATGTTGGCTTAGTATGGAAGTGGTTTGTCTAGTGATAATTCATGGTGGAGATCAACTCTAATCCAACTCAATTTTCAAATAAGAATTCCTAATCTATCTTGCTAGCGATGGGATTTGGTGCCTTTCTCTTTACTCTAGTGCTCTATCTAAGAAATTTCTTTAGGTGATCTACTATGGTGATCAGTACTAATGCTAGGTGTTTAGGGTCTTGGGAACCTTATAGGTTTTTCTGTTTGGAGATTTTGTCTTTTGTATGGGATTTGATTGAGTTTGAATTCACATGCCAACCATCCTTGACCACTTTACTCTGTCTCCGCTAATGTAACTTTCTTCTTGGGTCAGAATTTCATTCTAGTCTACTGCATTTGTTTTTAAGGAAATACTAGGTTGGTCCTTGGAAATTGCTCCTTTAGGCACTTTTTAATCTTCTTTGAATCGGAAACTAAGAAAGTTTTTGAATACATACCATAGAGAACTTCATGGGTTACATAGATTATTTCACAAGCATGAGAAGTTCATAAACAATAATAGAACATCAGTTTTTTTGAAGACCACCAAGGATAACGAGAATGAACATCAATATATATCCTACAAATATTTGGTTACAATTGTCCTATTTATAAGAAGAGACAAATTCAAGTTCTAGAAATTGAAGATTTTGTGTTGAGAAGCATGGTATGCAATTTCAATAAAGGCTAACAACACTGAACTACCTCTAATTTCATAATGTTTGTAAATTCAACCTATGAAGATCTCTTAAGGAAGAGGAAATAATGCATCAAATGATGGAGGATATAGACTTGGGTATCCAGGAACCCCACATGAGGAGCACATAAAATCCCTTACTAAACCCTATGTATTGAATTATTACATTGTTATTGTTATATTATTATGTAGACTAGAACCTTTCATTGTCCCCTTTCATTATAATTGTGTTGTGTCTCCTATATATGTACTGAGGAGACCTAGTCTTAGGATTGTCTCATTTTGTCTTTTGTATTAGATTCACTATAAAAGGAGGTTTCCCACTTGTAATAGATTACTTTCATTGACTTTTATCATTTTTAAGATTCTTGGATCATTACACTATCCCACTAACATTGGAGAATATGAAGCATTTATTGAACATGTTTTTCATTAGTTTTCATGTTACGTAGAACCATACTTATCAAAGTAGTCTTTTTTTAGAGTTTATATTAGCAACAAATTTTTGGAATCCCCAACAAAATATGACCTAGAGGTCTCTATTTGTAGCATACACTATCTACTTGTATTGTCGATTTTCTTACAAGATAACACTCTTTTGTATCGCCTCATTGTTCAAATTAACTATAGTTTTTTCTAATACCAATTTCATCAATTTTTGTTCAAATTTTTAAGGAATTTGATAACCAATTAATTTTCTTAATATCTATATAATTTAAAGGCAAGTACACGAATTTTTTTTTTTTTTTTTTAATTTAATACTTTGTTTTATGGAGTGTTATAACTATTATAGAATTGAGTCTTTAATGTATATATAAGAAATCAATTCTAAGATAGTGTTTTTCATCCTATACGTTTTCAAAATCATTGAGATTGAAAATTCTTGCTTCCCATGGTGTTTTTGTTGAGAGGACGTCAAAGCAAGGGAATTTAATGAATTGGAAGTAACCCTTGATAGGTTGCATGTCTCATGAGTCTTCTTGAGAAATGTTTAGGCCTTTTGTCAAGTACAAGAAAATCTAAGAGTAATGTTGAGAATGATCCAATGGATGGAGTATATGCTTAAGATTCTTACCCTAATGATAATTCTTATGACACAAGGATGATGATGAATATTCTTGCATTGAGTGAACTAATTTGGAATAAATGGTTACAATCTCTACCTGAGGATGCACTTCTTGATTTTGATACCTTCAAAGAAAAGGAGCATAATACCAAAGGTTCAACATGTATACTAAGTGTTGATATGCTTGCAAAAATTACCCCACTAACCTCTCTCCCTTTAAAGCATAGGAAGAAATGTTCACCTTGGAGGATCCTATAAAAATCACAGCCATGCTTCAAAATCTAAACTACTATTAGAAATAATTTATTCTATAATAAATTATTGGACCACTAATCCTTCCAACCAAAAAATTCCTTACTACTATATTTTAGAGAACAACCAACAATACAGGACTTGTTTGTGTGTACAAGTATGGAACTTTCAAAACAGGTGATGGAGGTTTGGCAAGGGTAGACAAAACTTACTTGCAAGGAATATAATGTAATTTCTAATCAACTTGTATTGCAAGTTGGATGGATAGAAATAAGTATTATTATGTTCAGGTCACCTCCAATATAAAGCGCCCCCCACCCCCAACCATTATAAATATACCCAACTCGTGGGGAACTAAGGTAAGTGAATGTGGATCATATGACGAAGAAAGTAAGCAAGAATAGTCCAAGGTTTGAGCTTAAAGGAAACATTTGAAGAGGGTTAGGGAACATGAAGCTTGGGTATTAGTTTGAAGATTGTTTGAGGATATGGTTTGAAACATCTGAATGGGTAAATTGTTGTTTTGATTGTATTCTTGGCTAAGATTTATTAAGGATTTTGGATCATATTTCTAAGAATCATTTTTAGCCAGTTATTGATCTGAATTAAGAATCTTTGTAGCACTAAATTCAACCTTGATATAAACATAATTTTACCTTGTTTCTAGGCCTATAAAAGGGCAGAATCAGCCCCTGAAAATTAGCCTAGATTCAACCTATTTGTGTGTTGATGGGTTGGAATGTATCGCCAACAGCTAGGGTATATCCCCAGCATAGAATCCCATTCAGACTCTATACCATTTGGTCTAGGAGTCACATCTGGTATGTAGGCGCGGTTTCAATATTATGGGTTGAGGTTTGCTTCAGATATGGAAAGAGTATCAATTAAAGAGGAATGAATGAAGCTTCAATAAATGCAATTCAATGACTGATGAACATCCAATAGACAGGTTCCATGAATAGCAACAAAAAAATAAAAAATCATAAACCTCAAGAAAAGTGTTGCTAGAAAAACGTAAATGAGATTCACACACGCATAAGTTCACAATCAATAACTACATAAACCATAAGTAAGTGCATAATTTATAATGATAAAATGTTGACATCAATAAAGTAGTTTACCAACATGAGCATAGTGAACACATAACATAAATCATCCATGTGTTGCAAGATATGTCCTGCAGCACAGGAATACACATGAAAGGACAATGCACCAAAGCTCATAGGAACTTTGATTTCATTAAGATGATAACACCCATGGCACCAACATACAAGATCTCCATCAAATCCAATAGTGGAAAGAAACAATTACTCCTTGCATTTAATAGAAGATCTCAAGTTCTCAAACACATACCCCAAAATTGAGTCCAAAGCTAAAAGTTCCATTACAATGTGTCATGAGGGTGTGTTTATAGAAAAGAGGGTGACCCTTGGTCTACCCATGACTCTTGGACTTCCTCATGACCTTTCAAATTCCTACTTGATTCTACTCTATACTATCATGTTATGCACAACAAAAAAATGATCTTATTCTAACAACTGAATAATATATAATTTTGGAAAATCTACATGTAACTGCTCCATGAAGTGGGTGCGCCAAAGCTTTTACTTAGCAATTATTTGGCCACCTTATGTTGTTATTCATCAAGTTTGTGGAGTTACTCAAGGGAATCCGGTATGAGAGTGATTTTCTTGACCTTGATTTGATTTGAAAAAGTTACCAGTTTGGTATACATACTTACTGGTTCTATCACATACTGTGTGATGCTCTCCTTTGTGACCTGTAAGTCCTCCATGGTGGAAGCCTATCTGAAAGGATCGAGGAATTCCTAAATTTTCTATAGGATTTATTCTTTCTTCCTTACTTCTCCAACTGCTATATCGAAGGAACTCCATGCACTTAAATCAAAGACTCCTACCCACTCAACAAATGCCTGTAAGAAGCGAGAACCCTGTCTGCATCTCTAGCAAGTTTATCCCATGATTGGATCTTAATACAACTCTATGCTTTGTCATTCTAGGAGGTTATCCAATCCTTTATGGGAAGAGTTGTCAGTGCCTCTAGATATTTATTAGTCCACTCATGAATGTTGTTAATGACTGTGGTAGATTTTTTTAGCATGGCGGTCTTCTTCTTTGTGTCAGTTTGTATGGCCAGGAAAGGAGACACAGTCTGATGTAACTTCAACATCTGCTCATAGATGACGGCAATGTATTCTTTTAGAGTCTCAATTTCCTCCTTGATTGATACTTGTAACTCCTTCATGCTTGAGTGAGCTAGGCATAGGGATTTATTCTCTTCCTCAAGTATTTTCCTGTCTTCTTTTGCCCTGGAATCTCTTTGTTCAGATGCGTAGATCTTTCCCTATATTTTTCCAATCTGTTTACTCATTCTTCCTACATTCAACTCAATTGCGGTTACAAAGGCAGTTCCAGTTGAAGTAATCATCTCAGGATTTATTGTGGTATTCAGGATGATATCCTTCTCTGTAGTCATAGACAGAGGCTCTGCAGGGTTCCTCGCATTATAATTCCTTCTTTCCTACATAATATTATGATTAAATTGGTCAAAAGTAAGTCTAGTGAGGTCCAATACCTGTTCCTCTACCTCATCGGGAATGCCCAATTCCTTAAGGGGAAAGTGTCCTCCAGTGGTGGGGGTGGATGGAGGAACATATAATGGAGGAAGCTCCGCCTGCACATCAAACACTTGGTGTTGTTTCTATTGTTGGAGATCTTTCTCGAACTTGTTGTTAATTTCTTCTTGATGTTTCTTCATATCCTCTTCTTCTTGCTTTCTCTTTTCCTCTTCGAAATTCCTCTTTTGTTCCTCTTAGATTCTTTTATTTTCCTACTCTTCCCTCTCTTGCTTTCTCTTGAGTTCTTCATCTTGCTTATGCTTCCTCTCAAGTTCTTCCTTCTCTCACCTCTTCTTTTCTTCTTCCTCCCGGGCCCTTCGTTCCTCTTCTTCCTTTTTTGGTTGTTCTTCCTCTTTTTACTTTCTTCTCCTTTCCTCTTCCTGTTGTTTCTATTGAAGGTCCCCAGGCTGTTGACCTCCTTATTTATGCGACCGCCTTAGCTTTTCTTCTATTTTCATCTTCAATTATTTCTTTTTCCTGGCTAAGGTCGTGTTTCTTTCTTCTAGAGTTTCATTATCCTCATCTTCCTCCTACTCACTTAGAAGGTCTTTTGATTCTTCTCCTTCATGCCTTTTTATTTTTCTTCCTATCTTTTGTTGCTCCTTTTTTCTCTTGATCAAGGCTGACATAGCTTGTATGCTTATGTTTTCCCATGATTTCTCAACCTGCTCATCCTCCTTTTCCCGTTTCTCACTTGGACCTAGTTCTCTGACCACATTGTACCAATTATTGACTTTATCTTCATGACACTATTTTTTATGTGGGTATGACCAGTTAAAGTTTGTTTTCTTACAGTGTGCTACTACGATCCCCTTGGGGTCATACCTTCAGTGACTTAGGGTCACTAAGTAAAATCCCTTCATCTCCTTAGCCTTTCCTTCTACCTCCTTAGAGCTCTCAATGGTATAATCCCCAATAGTGAAAGGGAAGGTGGGCCAAGGCTTTTTCTTTCCTTACTTCAATGTGTTTGAGAACCTTGTAGTCATCTGGTAACATGCTTCCCACAGTAGTAATTTATCTGTGATGAACATGTGGAGTGCGTGAGGAGGTTTATATGAGTCAAAGACTCTAATGAAAGTGCCCTCTAGGATGGGAAACCAGTCTGCCACTAATAATCATCTCCATAGCTCTCTTAGACATGAAAGGGGGCTTCTCTTCGAAGAGAAGCTGATACAAAAGGGCGATGAATGATTCAAAGGCATAATCATGCACATTTTTATAGCTCGGGTCCCAAAATAACTTATAATGTAGTTGCATGGGATCTAACGCATTCATTGTCAAGTTATAGCTCCAATAGTCAAAATGACATCTTGCACACACAATGTCTAATAGGTATAATGACATATTATAATTTTGATGGCTAATCTGCCTCCAAACTCTTTGTTGCATGTATGTCAATTTTTAATGTTGAAGGAAGAATGCTTGCCCATTTGAATATTGTACCCATGGTGGCGATAATGTACATGATAGGGGCCCACGTTCTGAGAAAGGTATCAATATCAAGACTCTCGTATAATCGATTCATCATTGTAGCCAAGAGTTGGTAGACACTTTGTAGCCCTTATGTCCTGTATACTTGGTCAACCTTTACCCGGAACTTATAAGGGTCTTACCACCACTTGGTATTAAAGATATATTCCCTCTCTGACAACCTATAATAAGCAGTGATATTTGTGGAAGAAATAGCTATTAAGGCATTGCCTGTGTGGCTCCTTATCACCCACTTATCTGTGTCAGTATTTTGCATGATCCAAACAATGATATTTACACAAGGGAAAACAGGAGGATGTGCAACCACTTTTTGGAGCCATGACCTCGATGTTAAGGTATATTTTGAGGTCTTCTTGGTCTTGAGGGATGTCCTTCTTAGAAAACTCAGAATATAGGTTGAACCACAAGATTTTGGTGGCCCTGTTGATATTGCATGCAATGTCCTGGTAGATATGAGGTATTGGTCCTTGGTAGCTTTCCTAGGCACTACTCTTGGCGCTCTTACGAGAAGACTTAACCACTGGAGGGGCCATTTCTCTATAAAATGAATAAATCGAAATGTAATTATGGTCATTGTCACTTGACATGTCACAAAAACAATCCCACGATGAGAGAGGCAACATGAATTACATAAAACATAAAATCAATTCAAAATCAAGGCTTCAAAACACAGGGAAAAGTCTCAGGCCAAAGTTCAGCTTAGAGGGAGGTCATTGGGTCACACAACATAAAAGGTTAGAAAAAAAGGATTGCCAAATCAGCAACTAAGTGACTTGGGCTGACTTGGTCACAGATCTGAATAGGTCACAAGGTCATTGGGTCACACAGTCATAGGAAAGAAGAGGTTGTTGGGTTTCAGGGATGAAGAGGTCACTAGGTCACGACAACAAAAAGGTCGCAAGGTCGCATATTTCAGCCTATCACACATCTTAGTCATGCAACATGCTCTTCATGGCAGCTTAGCATAGAAAAAAAGGCTTCAAATGAGGATTTGGGCCTTACTAGATCCTAGAAAACCTAAGAGACTAAGAGTCAAAGAGGAAGGGGATGAGTTTGGTTTGGTTTCCTAGGAAAAGGATAGCTAAATGGGAAAATGCTAGACTTGAGGGTTTCCAGGGAAGCATGGATTTTGAGAAATCACTGAAGGAGGGATAAAAACCCTGACCATCAGGGAAGGGGTAGGGTTAACATGCAAAGAAGGACAAGTGGCATAAAAAAATCATTACAGAGGAGAGGAAGGGACACCTACCTAGAGGGAGTCACACGCCTTTCTCAGTCACCTAGTCTCTTTATTGCTCGAGCGCTCTAGTGAATCAGACGAATGGGCCAAAAGGGTGAGTGGTATAATTAGAAATAGTCACACGTGCAGGGCCTCAAGAGGTCTCCAAGTCACGGACCATTCTAGGTCGCAGAGTATGTGCCTAAGTCTCTCGTGACTTAGAGACCTAGAAACCTCTAAGGCTGAGGTCGCAGAGTCGCATGATAAGAGGGGTCGCGAATCCTAAGGTTGAGAATGATATTGTGTCACAGCCTGACAACCTCAAAGCTATAGGTCTCATAGTCATAAGTCAGTGGGGACGTCATGAAATTTTAAGTCGGAAACCTAACTACTATGCGACCTTGTGACTTCATTCGATGAGAGTGTAACTTTGGGAAAAGGGAGGTCGCAAGTCACTATTTTCAACTTAATGAGAGCCCATTTTATGTGACTAGTGACCTAGGAAGAAGATGACCTTAAGTCCTGCAAACTTGTATTTTCAGGGGCCCAAAGGGAACTTGACTTACTGTTAGGATGCAGAGGCAAGACTGAGATGTAGGCGGAAGCTACAAGCTTAGTTCAGGGAGTCCTAAAATTTTGAAAGGGAAGAAATTTTGGGGGGTTATTGCAATGACTACAATAGATTCACTAGTAGAACCTTGGTGTCTCTTCTCGCCCTTGATTTAGGATGCAACAAATATTTGAGAGTGTGTCATTCCATAATCATAGGTCCCATTGACATCTCCATGTTACCCATTGTATTGATCAGAAGTTCACTAGTACTTTGACTTAACTTGTTTATCACACAGACTAAAGATGTTCCCAACAAATCGAAATAGGGGTCTGGATAATAATATGACCTATAAATATTTTCAGTATTGTGGTTGCAGGTCTATAGTGTTGCTCCACTACCAACGAGCCTGGATAGTACCCCGACGAAGTCACTACCTAGAAATCACAAACAGTTCTCCTTTGTAAGTGAGCCTAGACAATATGATGGTGGAGTTGTTGGATTACCTATCTGCGCAAGAAGCCTTTCTCAATCCTTTACCCCTTATTTAACTTTATTTAGGTACTCATTGGCACTTATTTATTGGGCATTTATTTTCTTGGGCAGATGAGGGATACCGACTTATTTTACTTGCAACCCATGCTACAAAAATAACAATAATAAATTTTCTTTCTTTTTACAATATACAAGAATCAAGAGTATGTTTCACATTTATGAAGACAAAACCTAGTTACACATTTCAACATTGTTCAACTATTCAAATTAATGCACCAACATTGTTTAATATAAATAATTATTATAAATGTTTGAAAATTTAAAAATTATTAAAAAATTGTATTCTATTGAAGTTGAGTTATAAAATTTTTGATAAATCAAATTTTATGGAAATTAGCTTCGATTCACTTTAAATTTAGATCTACCAACCATTGATAGGGATCATGACTTAAAATGAATCTTATTGGTACTTTTTCATTCCATACTGGATCTCTTCAAGCCTTTAAATAGACTTCATCATAACAAATACCTTGGACAAATACCATGGGCTATGCAATAACATGGGATTGTAAACCACCATTGGTAAACCCATCAAATGAATAACTAAAAATTATTTGAATAATTATTGAGTCAACATAACATTACATAACGTTTTGCAATAGAACGCCTCTCGACACAATAAATCATAACAATAAATTTTCCAAAACTATCACATTAATTATCAATGTTTATTTTAAAACCATCATAGATTCATCTTAACCAAGGATCTATCAAGCGCCAAGAAGGATCAATTATCTTGATTTACAAACCTATTTTATAGTGAAAAACTTGAAAAAGGGTTTGCACCTCAAGAGATTTAATCCCTCTTTAAAATGGATCTATATTGGTTCTATATATAAATATAGCATGTGTAATTTTTAGTTACTTAAATTGCATTTTGAATGTATAAATGGATAAAATGCCTTGAAAGTCCACTTGGGCACTTGGATTGTGTAGACTACAACGCTTAAATTCGCAATTCCAACAAATCGTTGCTAGATTTTAGTCAAAATTTATAAAAAGATACCTAGTCCAAAATAATGAGATTACTAGAAGTGTTTTAACCATATATATATATGGATGGACATTGAAATATTTTAATGACCCACATTGAATATTTTTAATACTATTTTTATTTTTAAATGTTAAATATCAATTTTATATTAAGAATGGAATGAATTACACATTTCGCTTTTATTACAAAGTAATTAAATTATTTTATTTTTAATCACTTTTTCCATGTGGGCATTGAGATGGTTTAATATGGTCAACACACATATTGTCTCTTTTTATATACGCATATATGGAGTTGATATTGAAATATATTAATTAACATGAATATTCAAATAGTTTATTTAGGTTTATATTGAAATATTTATAAGATAAATATAACTATGCATTTATTTATTTAACGTTTAATTACTTTATATCTCTAAAGTTAATATAAATTATGTTATTTAACACAAATATCATAATAGTTATTTATGGCTAAAAGAGTGAAAGTGAAATATTTTTACCACGTCTCCTTCATATTATGTTATAATATTAACAATGAAAGTGAGCATAATAAGAGTGTGATTATTGATTTTTATAATGTTTTTAATTAAAAATAACCAAATATGTATATTCATCTATGTTTTTATTAGAGTCGACATTGTTTGTTTATATAAAGTATATTTTATTTTTATTTTATAAGGGACATGTGTGAACTCGAGAATGAGCATGGATGAAATCACATATTGCCCTCAAATTGGGCTCTAGAATATGCCTATGAGAGCAATAATAATAATAATAACAATAATAATAATAGTAGTAGTAGTAGTAGTAATTAAAGTTATTATATTTTTTTTAGAAAATATCAATGCATTTTTACATTAGACATAAAAATATGTGATTTGGTGGGGATTTACCTTAAAGGAAATCATAGTTACCACTAGTTGAATATCACTAAGCTTTTCCAAAACATTGATAACAAAACCTCCATAAAGTGAGTTATTAAACAAGGTCATAACTAGAAATAACTGCCTGTAGTGTTTCATGCTATTTACGAAACTAAAAAAACAAGCAAACTAGATATCAAGTATTTGACGGTTGAGCATTATCCTCCAAAGACTCCGACAAATAGATTGGTCTCCTTGTTCTTTTCTTGTGTAGTCCTTGATGGTTGTGGGCCTTCATTTAAAAATATAGGGTTAGTTGAAGTCCCCCTTAGAAGTTTGAGAACTCGAGTCCCCTTAGAAGATCAAGAACCCTTTGTCTGCTTTCAATTATCTACTTCCTCAACAATCTGTGAAACAAAAATTCCAATCCCAAACACCACTTTGCTCATACCCTCAAAATTTCCTTCAAAAATTTTGATTATGTGAAGGAAATCTTGTTGTTCCTCGTTATTTTCTTCTAGAGCTTGAGAAATTAGTGTTCTGACAGTTTAATGAACCTTTACTATCTTGAATAATTTGGTCTCTTGAGTGTTGGAATAAAACTAGTCTTTCACCCACCCCTTAACTTCATCTAAAATTTGAACCTTAGAGAGGATCTATCTTTTAGCATGGGTGACCTTCTTTGACTCTTCTAATTCTTTCTCCTCAGATGGGGTGTTCAAGATGCGAGGTGTTGGGGGGTAGGATAACATCGTCCCATTATGCCACATGCCAGTGGGATGTGGCAACATGTTCCCATAACTATTTATGCATGCACATGCAAAGGGCACATGGGAGCTTCATGATCCACCTCTCAACGAAGAACAATAAAATATTCTCAGGAACCATAATGGGAGAATAATGGAAATACATAAAGATCAATTCATAAACAAATATGATGTGGATACCTCATCACTTAGTGAGCCTATCATTTAGTCTTAGCGTCATTAATATGGAATTCAATAAATACTAAGTGGAAACGAGCAATTTCAAAACTTTTATAGGAGGAATAATTTTACATCATTCCCAGCATTGCTCACTGACTGGTGTGGATTCACATGGCACTGACGTGGGGAAGAAACTCCTTCAACTTTCACATGGTAGGGGTTTCTTATTTATTCTATCGTAGTGGATATCTCTCATTCCTCTCCTGTAATTTGACTGGAATCTATTTTGGGTCTCAGTTCACTCAAGTATCTCCTTTAGGGGGGTTGCATAGGGAAAGCAATCACAGATGTGTTGTCCATCCCATTAATACAACTTAACTCCTGTATTTTGTTGATTTTTCAAGTGTTTTGGACAGGCTCATGGAAGAAACAACCTGCCTTGACGCAAACTTTTTAGTCGTTATTTGAGCTTCTAGGAAAACAAACTACAGGATGAATTAGGGGCAAGAGATACATGTTTAATTTTCCCCATCTCCCACAGTGACCATTTAAAAAAAATGTAACTTCAGTGTTGTCTATCATTCTAGGAAAAGGTGTTGGAGATAGGTTCATCCCTGAGAGTGGTCTCCCCATAGTCACAAAGTCATCAACAAATTGAGAGGAGAAAAGAGATTATGGCATCATCTTGTGGAAGAGGCCATAATTGTTTATGAAACTACCAAGAGTTTAGCTATTCCTTAAGCGAACAACTCCAAGCCAAGGGGGAGTTTTTTCTACAAATGCACCCAAAACATGTCCGAGGAGCCCACTATGCCACATTAGAGAGCCTGATTATGCCATGGGAAGCATACTATAAGGAAAGGGGGCATAATTGAGCTCAAATAAGAGTTGAAGGTTCATTAGCATGATATAGAGAATCGAATTCATCGTTAGTCCAAGAGGAAATAACAAAGGAAGAGAGGGAACTGATAGACAAGATACATACCCTCACAGTTTTTGAAGTATTGGCGGAACTAGTTGATTAGGTTCTAGATGCAGGGAATACTAGAGGATGTTATAATCAATACATGTATAATGTGGACATTTATTAGCACCTAAAGTTCCTCCTATATAGTATTTGGGTGGATGAAAAACAGAGTAGGGAAGATGTTCTTTTATCTTTGGATTAGACGTAAGGACAGATGGAAATAATGGGTCAAAGTTTCGGATGTATTGAGAAGCACATGGGCATCCCTCCTAAAATAAATTGTTGCCTAGGAAACAACAAGGAGCCTATTATATTCGAAGCCATTAGTTCAAATAACTCAGTTTAAATGTCTTGTAGTTTCTTTATTTTAAACTCTTTTACATTTTAGTTATGTAATTTTTAATTTAAAAATGGCCTAGGAGGCCCAACAAATAGTCTAGGAATTTTGGTATTAGGAATTATGGATAATACCTTGTCTTTTGCAATTTTGAAGAAGTTATGTATCTGGTCTGGTCTTCCTAGTAGCATACTAGAATATGGTTTAGAGAATTAGAAAGGAAACCTATGTTCTCAAGAAATACAAAATCATTTACGTCACAAAGAAGATTTTTCTACTTCTTTCATAGTAGTAACAAAAAAAATATTTTTAAATTGTTTCTTAATTTTCCATTTATCTCTCATTTCTTTGGAGGAGTGAATGAGATGCCCAAAAGTCGAGGCTTGTCCAAAGGTTTCATTGGTCTTCACTTTGTGAGCCCCCCATTCTTGCTAAAGCTTCAAAACATCCTTCTAGGCAATAAAACCAAACAAAAGGGACTCGAAAAATAGAGGACACAACACCACAAACTCAAGGGAGAATGAGCAAGGGAATTGGAACCAAATGGATGGGAAGAATCCCTTAATCACCATCCAAGCTTGACCCCGACATTGATACTAGAAAATAGGGGAAGACAACCTCCCTCATACCAAACCAAGGAAGCACTCCACAACAACCAAAATAACAATAAATAAAACAAAGACGAGGTATCTAGAAGAAAATCAAGGATAAACCCCTTAGCAACCCAAAGCTTAAGACAACCCTTTTCCTCCACTTGTTCCTTTGTTGGATTGGGTAAATATGAGTTATAAGCAAGTCAACATTTGAAAAGCACCCCATTCTACTAAAAACATCCTCAAACTAACAATTCCCAACTCCTTCACATCAAATTATCATCACATAATTTGTTGTTTATACTTCATCACCTCAAGATACTATTACTATGACCAACACAAAGATTACTTTAATATATTGGTGCCATGAAAATTTGTCATAAATTATCATGTTAATAGTCGGTGTGGAAGAGTTCATACTCCTTGCTATAATCTCCCTCCATCCCTTGTTGGCCCATCAAAATCTCCTTGTTAACACTTTGACAAAACTCAAGTGCATGATAAATAAGAGGTTTGAGTGGTTGTGGCTCCACCCATTAACACCCCATAAGTGACTAAGTATAAATATTAATAATTTTTTAATAAGCAATTTAAAATAATAAATAAATATAATAATTATTAATAAATTAAAATTGTAGTGAGGGAAACATTAATCTTACCATATTATCAATTCCAATAAAACATAATCTCACTTCAAAATTAATTAAAATCAAATTGACTCATTTTTATTTTTATAAAGGAAATTGAGATTTGTTATTAAGGAAAGTGGGCCACGAAGTGTTTCCTTTTCTTTGTAACGAAGTATTCATAATAAAAAATTAACTCACCCTCTTTGTCAAAACGAATGCGACGGGTTTTTGTTTTTGTTTTAGATTTGTAATTTGTGGTCTTAAGAGCTTGAACGATGAATGAGGTCAGTTCACGCATCAATTACATCAATAATAAGTTACACTGATAGACCATTAAATGAGATGTGATTGATATTATCAAACCATTAAATGAGATGTGTAATCATAGAGATGTTGTAATGGGAGAAAAACAAGACTAATGATAATAACATTTGGGGATAGGCTAGTGGGTGGCCAATTATATTTTGGTATAATAAGAGAAAAACAAGACAAATGATAACAACATCTGCGGATAGGGTAGCGGATTGTAATGTACTCCGAATTAATTGTGGCTTGTTTCTGGTTAAGTAGGTTTTCATTTTTAGGTAAGAAATATAGAGAATTGAGAGGGGTTAAAAATAAATTAAGAAGTAAACTTTTGGTATTTAAAAAATTGAGGTTAAGATGAATTTATGATAAAAACTTAAAAATTGTTAAAATTAATATTTTTTTAAGGAAATATGAATGTTAATTTAAAATAAGATTATTAATTGCAATGTAGTATAATTCTTGTTTCTATTGTTATCATTAATTAATGAAAGTAAAATTCTATATTTTGTTTACATTTATGTCTTCGTATAACTTCATCCACATACGCTCCCCCGCTCAAGTTTTTTCGCACAACCTCCTCAGCACAACCACCTCCACACACGCTTCTTTCGCCCACACTTCCTCTGCACAAACACCTCCATACAACTTCCACCACACACACTTCCTCCACATAGCCACCTCTGCACACGCTTCCTGATATAGTTGAGTGATCCAATTAAAAACACCGTGAAGGAGTGTGATGTGATAGCCTTAAGCGAGTTCGAAAGCAATCATAAACATTTTGAATTTCACTCATAAGGGTATCTGTAACATATGTGTTCGTCGCTTCGAACTTGAATGCATCATCAAAGCTACCAAATGCTATCTCCACGCGCCCCATCTCTGCATAGTGAAAGCTCTGCACAAGTCTAGCAGTTCAAAGAGTAGCTCGTATTTGTACATCTCTTGTGTTAATTGGCCATGAACATATGAAAAGCTCTTGAAAGCTAACTGTCCCATTTAAAAAAAAAATCGCAATAAAATTGTTTGACCTAACATAAATGTGTAACATATCATAATATAAAATAGTTTGAAAATAAACAAATTATTTTTTATTTCAATTCTATTAGTCTTGATTATCATGAAATATGTGCGGAGCTTTCTACACAGTGAAAGATCCACACAAGTCTAGCAATTCAACTCTAGCGGAATAATGAACACGTTAACTGGACACGAGTAGCTCATAGGTTAATAAGAAATACTTGTTATGTGCTATTTTTTAAATTATAAAACGAAAAATGAATACATGGTGCATTGCAATTGGTTTGTATATCTTTTGTGATAATTGACCATGAACTTATGAAAAGCTAGGTGTAAAGGATCCCAAAGGACCTGAACTACATATTGACATATCTCAATTGGAAGCAGTTTTATGCCTTTGTTTCTTTTCTCTTTTACATATTCTCTGCTATGCTTAACATATGTCTATGTCTTTGTTGAATCTGCCTCATATTACTTTGGTGCTTTCTTTGTCATTAATGTTGCTTATTAAACTTGGTGAGATGAAGAAACTACTAGCTCTCTAATGATATTTGCAACTACATGCTATGGAACATAAGTATTATACGCTCAACAAAGGTGGCAACTTTGAGACCCTTTGAGGTCATTCTAACAACAAAGTCAAAAGTACCATATTACTGATTTGAACCAACAAATTCACTAACATTATCTCGTCCAACATCACTTGTATTTCAAGAGTCATTATAGCTTGTTGGAGATTGGTAACCATCCATCAGAGGTGAAAGCAAAGGCATAAGTAGCATTACTGTCATTTGAACAAGTGAAAGCACCAAAGGGTTCATCTTGAGAATTTGGAAGAGCCTTGCCTGGAACCCCTATAAGGATGATGCATATATGACCTATTAGTGTCAGTATTTGCAAACTGCCATCAGTGATCAAAACTCCACTTTTATATCATATTAGTGTCCCATGTTGAAATATTGATCATTCCACCTAGGTTGTCATGTAAATATTTACTCACTAATGGTAGCCCATGTTGAAACCCCATCCCCTCTTAAAAATCAAAATTCGCTGGCCCACCTTCATGTGTCTTGTTGAGCATACATTGACTATAAAAGCTCATTTCATCATGTTTTGTGCCAGTCAAGTCCACCTGAAGTCTAACCATTCAAGGTCCCATTAGGTCACTAGGTTTTATTTTTCAAGGTACAATAAAACACCATTTCACTGCATAAGGCTAGCAAAGTATGAGGGATAAGAAAATAAAATCCATTTTTAAGTTAAATGAGGTTTTACAATCTGGATCTTAAGAAATAAATTCATTCCAGTTTGTAATTTTATTTTAAAAAATAGAGATCTAATCCTATTTTTTATATTTATGTAATTTCATGTCATTATATGTAATAAGTAACTTTTCTCAAGCTGACAACTCAGTTCGAAAATGCCAAAAGACCAAAAGTCAAAGGTCAAAATATGCCAATGTATACCAAGTGATCAATTTGTAGAAGAAAGGGTCAAATGTAAAGGTATAGTTTCCAAAGATAAATTGAATGACAAAGGAAAGAAAGTGGGTCCCAAGGCCCAACACATCAATTTCATCACATATAAAAGCCACCAAGACATCAAAAGCAAACCAATTTTCACTCCCAAAGATTGAGCTCACACTCCCTTGGCTCAAAAAATTGGTTTTGCAGGCTTAGAGGAGAACATTTTCTTGGTGCTGCACTTAGAGGTCAGGCGCTACACTTAGAAGCCAGACTTTGCACTTAGAGATCTGGGTGTTGCGTTTTTCAACACTGGCACTGTGCTTCTGGGTTAGGCACTACGCTTTTGCCCACCAAGCCTCAAAAGTGCCAAAAACCCTTCCAACTCCTCTCAAATCTCCTCAAGAGTGGGTTTTCCTCATCTATCAAGTAAGTAACCTTCTCTTCCACTCATTTTCTCTCCCTGTTGAAAATAGCAACAAGAAATGCTAAAAGTAGAAGAGCTATAAATAACATCTCAGGTACCAGTGTTGGAAATAGTAACAAGGAATGATAAAGTAGAAATGCTAAAAATAGCATTGCTATAAATAACATTTCGAGATACATTCCAATTTTAGTTAGTCCCTGAACTAAAATTGAGAATTAAATTTCAAATTTGATCTTAGCAGCTATTTGAAAAATAATTAATTAATTCATCTTGAGTTAATTAGTTGTAGGAAATCAAACATGAAGTCTATGTGAAGACATGC